>QFET01007395.1:20360-68392 GCA_003316355.1 Tuber calosporum | reverse complement strand
GCAACCACCTAAGTTACTTCCTATGTTATATTTTACCTATTAGTTCAATCTATACTCTATTCATATCACGACCATCCGTTTACATCACCGACCGAAAGGTGATTCCGAGAACGCATCGCTAAGGAGCAGTCGCAAGGGCTAGGAGTGAAAGGACTTAGCGTTTCCTAGGCGACGTAAGGCTACGAGACCTGAAGAGCGGTAAGACGAGCGGTACGTATCGTTACCTGTTGCTGTTAAAAGAAGATAGTGTGCCTTGTCCGGCAGACTAAGGATAGGTTTGTAACAGTAACAGAGACCTTGATACAGACTTAGAAGAGGACCTTACAGCAGCGCAAATGGTCCAAAGGGAAAGCCAGAGAAGAGAGACAGCTCAGGAATCGAGACCAAGAACCAGAAGCATCTTGGAGACAGTCTTTGGAACCCTACCACACTCTGCAGTACCCTCAAGAAGCGAGACACTACCTGGCGGATTTCCAGACTCCCCAGGACCCTCTAGACCACCACCAGCACCTCAAGGAAAAGGGAAAGAACCAGAAACTCCCAGACACCCGCCAGCACCTCCGCCAGCATCTAGGACGATGGCTGACGCTCCAGACCAACCCAGGAAACCAAAGATCAAGCTTCCACAACCATCCAAATTCAGTGGAGAAGGCGAAGATCTACAACCAGACAAACTCAAGAGCTGGTTTAGGGAGGTTAAGAAGTACTTATCCAAGTATGATATCCTTGATGACACTGAGGATGTAGTGGACTACTATGGCGCCTATACAGAAAAGCGAGCACGTAGTGCCTACCTCAACCTCATGGATTAGTTTGAAGACAACCAACCCTCCCTCAAAGAATTCAAGAATCGATTTAAACAGCTTTTTGAAGCATCAACTAACACAGAGAACCTATACCTCAAATGGCAGAAGATACAACAGTCCTCAGGAGGCAAGCCAGCGAGAATCTCCAAGATTGCTGGAGAACTAAAAGACCTTAGAGGAACACTACCTAGAGACTCAATATCAGACTATGCACAAAGACAACGCTTTTTGGATGCCATGGATCCCAGGCTCAGAAGAAATGTGGAACCACAGATAAGAGATACTGATACCTGGAATCAAGTTGTCCAATTGGCAGAGAGATATGATGCAACAATGTTCAAGACAGGACCCTATAGGAGTAGCGGCAGCTCCTCCAGCACCTCCGGTTATAAGCCAAACAAAGCTAAGAATTCTCCACAACAAACCAGCAACAAGCCAGCAGGAAAAGGCAAAGCACCAGCGAGAAAATCGACCCCTCCAGAGCATAAGAAGCCAAGCAAGCAGGAAATGGATCGACGCAAGAGAGAAGGACCCTGTTACTAGTGTAGAGAAGCAGGACATATGGCAAATGATTGTCCAAAGAAGGAAATCAAGTCCAATCATGTCACTGTAACCCAGGACACCCCCAATACCGATGAAGAGCACTATGAGGCAGAGAGCGATGACACAGAAGAGTTGGATGGAAGGAATACCATCATAACCTACAAGACTACTGTTGGCTCCCCCAAGGAAGCTGCCAGGCCATTCCAAGCATTAGAATTCACAATGCTAGTCAACAAGAAAGCCGCCAGGGTCTTAGCAGACACTGGAACCATTGGTGGTACCCTAATCAGCAATTGCTTTGTTACAACAAACAATATCCCTTATACCAATAAGAAGACGCCTACAACGCTCAAAATGGCTGTCAAAGGATCCAGATCAAGCAGCAATCACATCTGCATCACAGATATCGAAATTGGAAGCATGAAGGTACCCAAGGTACACTTGAGCGTTATTCCAGTATCAGATTATGATATACTACTCAGTATGAATGACCTCATACGCTTTAGAGCTGTCATAGACTGCGTGAAAAATACCCTCTACTTCCCTGCCCACAAAGTTAGAGTAAACTGTAATGGGAACACCACACAGCCTCGCTCAGCGATGGCTAAACAGGAAGACATAACAGATTTCCTCAAGATGTTCCCTCAGGTTTTTGTTACAGAAATACCTGAAACCCTACCACCATTGCAGTGCTTTAACCAACAGATCATGATCCAGGACCCAAACCTTTATGTCAAGATGCCAACCTTCTAGACCCCAGAAAAATTGATCCCTAAATTCAAGGCATGGATAGAAAAGTAAATCAGGGCTAGGATAATATACAGATCACAGACTCCTGGAGGCGTCAGCATGTTCATTCAAGGGAAACCTGATGGCAGGATAAGACCATTAGTGGACCTTCGCTACAGGAATAAGAACACTAAGAAGGACGAACCCCTAATCCCTAATCAGCAGCTCATACTCAACACTGTGGGCAGAGCCAAATTCCGAAGCAAGATAAACCTCAGTGATGCCAACTTTCAGACCAGGGTTGAGCCTGAGGATGAGAAGTATAACACTATCAAGACACCCTTTAGAGGCTTCGCCTGCAAAGTAATGCTGCAAGGAGATACAAATGCGCTAGGAACCTTCATGAGAGTCATGGAAGATACACTATCAGAAGAGTTAGGAGTCTTTGTATGGGTATACATTGACGATATCGTGATATATAGCGATACACACTAAGACCATATCAAGCATATCAAAGCTGTTTGTCAGAAACTGCAAAAAGCCCTGGTAATTGCTAACCCAATGAAGATTGTTTTCTTTGCACAAAAGCTTGATATCCTAGGTCACATTATCAATGATAAAGGCATCCACCCAGCCCCAGAGAAGATCAGAAGCATTGAGGACTGGACAAGACCTCAGAACAGAAAGGAACTTCAGCGCTTTAGTGGGATGGTTAATTATATCTCCCAGTTCCTACCACATATCGCCACCATTACTGCACCACCTACAGAGCTTACTGGCGATGCTAAATAGATCTGGACAGTCTTGCAGGAAGCAGCCTTTCAAGCAGTGAAAAAGGCGGCGAAAAATTATCAACTTCTGAAACCCATTGACTATACCAACTCAGAACCAATCTGGCTATTCACCGATGCATCTCCTACCTGCAGTGGCGCTTGGAATGGCCAAGGACCAACCAGAGATGCAGCCAGACTGGTAGCATTCCATTCCAGGAAATTGTCAGCCTCTCAGAGTAACTACCCTACCAACCAACTGGAAGCGCTTATAATAGTTGAGGCTGTACAAGCCTTCGCCCACCTGTTTTCCCACACAAAGTTCACCATAGTTACTGACCATGAGAGTCTTACCAAGCTCATGACACAGAAGAATCTCAGTAACAGGCTGCAGATCTGGATAATGCATCTTATCTTAGCTGCTTCAATTTTAAAATAGAATACATGCCTGGAGTTTCGAATTTTCTCGCAGACTATCTATCCAGAGTTCATGAAACCAATTCAGGGCCTGAAGATATAATACTACAGGACCCCACCTATGAAAATTCAGATCTCCAGAATCACAACTCCAATCATATTCAAACCAACTATCCTTCTTCCTCATACTATAACCTAGATTCCCAATGTGAAATGGAAACCATTGAAGAAACACACCACTCTCCATCCCTCACTACTCGTGAATCTATATATCGCTCCTCCCTAGACTACCTAGCAAGCAATGAGATAGCAGCCAATGCAGTTACTATCTATCCCAAAAATCACAGGAATAGCGACAGCAGCAATGATAGTAGCATCCATGTAGGAAACTCTTAGGGAGACAAAGCTACCTTGTACCTTCACCAGACAAGAGAGGAACGAAGCCATTCAGTGCTCTCTTGGACTGCCTGCTATGATGACCAGTGCCTTAAACACAGCGACAGCAAGCAAGCCAATAGATACTTCCCTTTGGCCCCTGAAAAGCGAAAGCAAGCAAAGAAAGTGAAAGCAACATCAGATACCTCAAGGAATAGTAGCCCCCCTTCATGAAACGATAGCTCTATGTCCCTACCCTCATCAGAAAACAAATACCTCAGACTTGCAGATATGTTGACTCCTGCCTCCCCACCTTAGGCTTTACCAGCTTCGCCAGCTTCTAGACCCTTCTATAGTGATTCTGAAGGTTTCTGGAATTCTACTGAAACTGATATAGCCCAGACCTTCCTTGGTACCCTCCATTCAACCTTCATGGGAAAATTCCACCCTGCTGTCTTTGAAGCTCTCCAGAATGACCCTCTTTTCCGGCGAGTCCTTGAGATAACTGACAAGCTACATGATTCAATCCAGGATGGCCTCCTGATAGCTGACAATACCAACGGCTATTCTAACATCTATATCCCTATGGGACAATTAGAAAGGGGAGTATACCTTCAGGATTTCATTCTTAAAACAGTTCATCAAGGCCTAGGACACTTCTCAGCTCACAAGTCCTATAAGTACGCCGCTTGTTTCTTCTGGTGGCCTCAGATGCACCAGGACTCGAAAGCCTACTGCCGCTCATGTGATTAATGCCAGATCAACAAGGAACCCACCACACTTCCGGCAGGGAGATCTCTAGCCCTGCTAGCACCTGACAAAACCTACCAATCCCTTACAGTTTATTTCGCTTGCGCCTTCAACAAATCCAACAACCATACAACTATCATAGTTATTATCGATCGCTTTACCTCCTACACTCATCTTATACCACATCAGGACTCTGCCACCTCCGAGAAAGTATTCAGCAAGCTGCAGAAGACGATATTTGATGTTCATGGACATCCCTTAAGCATAGTAGTAGACTGAGACTCCCGCTTTACCTCTAAGTTCTGGTCTCAGATTATGAAGTCAATGGGAATCCAGGTCTAGATGGCAACTCAATACCACCACCAAACCAATGGCCAGGCAGAGCACCAGATTCACACCCTTAAACAGATGATGAGAAACTTCATCAACAAAAGACAGAACAACTGGTCCAATGCCCTCTCTGCGCTAGCAGCAGCCATGAATGGCGCCCCCCATGAATCCTTAGGAATATCTCCATACCAAGCACTCTGTGGAAGCACTTGGAAGCTCTACAATCTTGTCCTTAGATCACCAGCCAGGGACCAGCAGTGGACGAGATCTTGAATACCCATGAAGCCACCAGGATGGAGGTTGATATGGTAACAAAGCATGTCACATTCCGGCAGATTGTTCATGCAGATAAAAAGAGGAACTCCTATCGAAGACCATTCAACTTTGGCACCAGAGTTCTGGTTAGAGGACGCCCTTATACCAGCGCCCCTGGACGATCCAAGAAGCTAGAGCCTCGCTGGTTTGGACCCTTTATGGTCCTAGAGCATGACTCTAGTAGCGATAACTATAAGCTTGAATTACCTAAGAGAATGGATTGCCAGAGGCCATACTTTCACATTTCATGCCTCAAGGAATACCATGAGAACGATCCCAATAGATTTGCATCTCGGAGGATGGATAGTCCGGCCCCTATAGTTGTCAACAATGCAGAAGAATGGGAAGCAGAGGAGATACTGGAATATCGCCTACAGAACAATGGAGTCGAGTTCCTGGTACACTGGAAAGAGGATGAAAGGACAGATGACTCTTGGGAACCTATCGCGAACCTGGAGAACTCAATGGAAATTATAGCGGAATACTGGATAGAAAACCACAGCACAGAACTGATGCCTAAGATCACCTCCCACTATATCAGAACCTCTTAGGAGCCTATGGAAGTCTCTACAATCCCTTGCCCTAGAACTATAGTACCCAACGATTTCTGGCACCCCTATAACGATGAGGTATATGATTCTGCAGGCTCAGATGATAGCTACTTCAACTCTGATGATGATTCTAGGTTCTGGTCTTGGGAGAGCGGCGATGAGGCCTATGGCCTTAGGAGAAGATAAGTTTGGTTCAGATTTGGGGAATGTAACATGTGTACATATTCCGGTACCTCCATTCCCACTCACTTTAGCCTTTCCTTTGTCAGATTACCTTCATTTGAGTTGATTTCTTTTGTATTTAATTTCCCTACCGGAATCTCTAGATCCCGGCACCCTGATTACTGTATGCTTTGAAGGATTGGCAGGATTGTCCCCTAGGAGTTCCAAGGGAAGGAACAGGTCATGTATACCTGTGGTAGGATAGAAGCAGTGTTGTGGGAAAGCCCTAGGCTTTCCAGGTCTCCGGCAGGGCCACAGGATTCCAGTAGCTGTAAACTCACTGGTAATGATAGTGGCTGCGTGTTTCCAGGGCCTCTGCTCTTGCAGGAAAGAATTCATGTATTTAAGAGTGGTCTCCTGACTAGTAGGAGACATTAGACTTGAGGCAGATGCATAGACAGTGAATACACTTGGTTGAACGGCGATCCTATTGTTCCCCTTCACTCTATAAATCATTCTATTGTACTTCCTTTATCTTCGCCTCTCAGCAGGTCTCCCTTAGACACTAAAGCGATAGCAGGGTACAGCTTAGGCTCTATTGTATAACCGTTCACACAGGTTAGGGCCTGTTACAAATTACAGAATCCAAACGATAGGGAAAATAAGCCTGCATATTTCTTAAGAAAAGCTAGTCCAGGGGGTCCGCCGGAGAGAATTCTATCTCCCAATCAAAATCAGAATCTACAATTACACAACCAACGACACCCATAATGACTCTACTACTCATACTTCCACATTGCTTCTTTTTCATGGAATAGACTGTAGCATGAATGTAGACTTCTGCCTTTAGAGCAACCAGAATCCCATCGTACTCTCCATAATCATAATCCAAGAATCCCGACACAGTCTCTTTTTTCTGAGCTCTACATTCTCTGACCTGTGCTCTTGGATTTTGGTTCCCAACCAATATGTCCTACCCAATACTGGAGTATGCATTCCGGCCATCGGATTATTCATCACACCTGCTGCATAATAGCATGAGCAAGGTTCAATGTGTGAGTATCGTTGGATAGTTAACTTACCTAAGTATCATATAACTTTATTACCCCAGGCAACTGAGTAGAGATAAGAATGTGAAAACGGGGTTGGTCCAAGGTTGCTGTAGTAGCCCAGAGAGTTCTGGGGAAAGTCCTTTGTCTCAATAAAGTTATGGTCGGTTCTAATACTGACAATTGCAAGAAGCCTTGGAAGTCGAATGACATCACCCTCGGTCTACCCTAGTTGACTGGTTCCTGTACCAATGGGGCTCTCAATACTCTCCATGATTTGAATAGGCGATACTGGATACTGAGGGAGGGAGAGTTGTAGTACTTTGGTGGTAGGGGAGGAATTTTGGAATAAAGAAATACTATAAAATGGTTAATAGTCACCAGTGTGATGACACTCGAGAGCAGCAGATGAACTCTGGAGCGGGATAACGATGAAATAATCAGTAATACAACATCCTGGAAGCTCTTGTTGGCCAGCCACTTATATATTGGGCTAATATATATCAAGTTCGAGAGAGCACAATCAAGGAACTTTTCATTTATGTAAATTTACAAAAGCTACAAGGAAGAAGCTATTATTCTGAACCTGATTCTGGTCCCAAGCGCCAGATCATTATCCCCTTTACTACACGACGATTGGAATAGCACTGCTGAAAGATTTCCAAGCTTGAGAGTCGGCCTTCAATCTCATACCCCAAATCTAGTTCCTGTATGATGACTAGGGATTCTGGTGTTATAAATTCCTACATTCCTGCGATCTGCCCCCCTGTAACCAATTTGACTGCCTTGGCTCCGTTTGCCCTCTTCAATCCACACAGCTTTAATCGGTATCTGCACGCAATCCTTGATAACCGGCTATTAGCCCATGGTTTGCCTATATCTCACTATTAGCTTTATAGTACTAGTAATATGAGCATGTGTCTTAGTTCAGACGGAACGAGGTAACAGCGTACAGAAAACGAGGTCGAAAGTCTTCCTGTCAAAGGGCACGCAGTGAAGGTCGATGGCTTCATTCAGACCCAACATCCAGGTTTGCAACTCCTGAATTGGAACTGGCATAATTGCTGCAGTAGTCCTTATCTTTGCAGATACAGAGAAAAGAGTTGATAGTAAGAGACTTGGTATAGCACTCTTGTGAGTTCATGGGGAATGGTAGCTATCTAATAGGCAATCTCCTTGCATAGCGTGGGATTTATATACAATAACAATATTCATGAATCACAATTGACTACTCGGGAAGGAAGTACTACATTATATTTTAGCACCAACTCCTTTCCTTTGGAATTGCTTCGAATTGTTGCGAGAGCTCAACAGAAATCTGGCAGGTCTGATTGTGAAATTAGGTGGCTGTGTAGGGGTGAAGGCGTTGTATGGGAGTGCTCACTTGTGATTAGTGAATTGGGATAAATGCTCTAATATGGTTATGTTGGATTAGATGCAGTATCACCATGTGTTTTGACCACTGCTCCATATTCAGACTAGAATAAACTTAAAGCTCCTTCATAGATTATCCACTTATATTCACCTGGCAATTCGTGTACTCGAGTAGTTCATGCCGATCTCCGTACTATAATATTTATAAAAGTATCCATGCGCAATCATATCATAAAAGTCATATGCACTAGTCATACGCACGAAAACTATATCTTCAATTCCTGTGAAACAATACACTCAATGATGCATATGCAGGTAAAGAAATAGGATCACAAAATAACAGCCATGTGAGGTTCTTAGTTCAGTAGCTCAAACAGCATCTTATCATAACAGTTCATTGTCCAAATCTAAACATTATTTTTGTAGAAGACATTACAATCGAAAGACTTCTATTACACCAACTATCAAAAGTCACCTCAAATCATCAACCAATATTGTGTTATTTTCATACTCAAAATGTCTTCACAACCGGAATCTTCCGAAGCTGGCAACCTACACACCCTCTATGACAGCCAACAGTCCCACTACTGCAGCAGTGTAAGAAGCCGTACTTCCTTCCTACAGGTATACGAAAGCTCAGCCAGAAACCAGTCTCTATCTCCATCTCTACTATCTGTCGAAGCGAGCCCATATGTGAGTGCTAGCCCGGTAATACCAACTTCAAGACCTCCTGCTAGTTCCTTTCTAGTACCCTTTTCAAGTTTGACAAGACCTTTGCACCCAGATTCTGATTCACTGCCACCTGGAAAGCAAGATCATGTTCAAAACAACCACCACTTAACAGCATCGGCTTTAGTAAAACGTGATGAAAATTCATTTGAGATATTTGGAAACGTTTTAACTCTATACTGAAGAATATCATGAGAGCTGGATGGAGTTGTGAAAAGAGACAATAGGGTTTGTAGCATATATCGCAAAATATGCCGGCAAGAAGAAAATTAGATGGAACTCACATCTTCGTGGCAGAGATGTGTGGAAATACTTTCAGCAATGTGACGATCACTCAGGTCATGCCCTTGGTACACCACGGGTGATGTGCATCATTTGCAGAAAGGTTCTTGCTCACCCAAGCTGCACAGGCACCAGCTCGATGCATGATCACAACAAGTCCTCCACATGCCAGAAATCTAGAAAGTTTAATAGATTTGACGTTTGAAATTCACCTGGTACCGATGTGCTTACGCTATTGCAAAAATGAACAAAACTGGAAATCGGTACAGGATAATTGATCTAGTAATACCAATGGAGTTCAAGCAGTACATTTTCGAAGAAGACTTCTTAAAGGCCTTCCTTGTAATGAATCTTGCGTTTTATTGCTCAAACAACCTTGCCTTCCACTGAGCCTGCAAATTTATTCGTCCAGGTGTTGTAACCCCAAGCCCAACAACGCTGACAAGGCACCTAAAAGGCTCGGTAACTGTACGGTGGATGAGATTCAAACCAGAATACCAGATCACAGAAGGAGTTCTCTCGCTGACGATGCATGGACTTTACCGAATAAACTTGCATGTCTGGCAATCGTAGCCTATTGGGTCACAGATTACTGGCAGATAGAGGAAGTGCTAATTGAGTTTGAGGAAATAAAGGGTTCTCAAATGGGTTCTTATATGGCAGAGATCATTAATGAGGTCCTCGCTAAATATAGGATTCAGGATAGAATTCTTTATTTCACCACTGATAGAGCTATTAACTACAAAACCCTCACTGAATCCTTAAACAACACATTAGGATCACTATCAATTGAATGGTCCCCGATACAAAACCATATTCTGTATATGGCCCATGTTGTTCAGCTTGTTCTTGCTGCATTTATGAGTTCAATTAAGGTGAAATCAAAGGATAGTCATATCCCATCTAGCTTTAAGGCAGATTATATCGATAAGGTTATGAGGATGGATAATGGCGTTCACAAAACTATAGATAAGGTAATATCCAATACCCATACCCTTGTAACAGTTTCATACTTTGTGAATTACTCATACACAGCGCATACGCACTAGCATATACACACAGATTCATATGCCCAAATTGAATACCCTTATGTGCAAAAGTAAGAATATGAATCTACTGTATCATGAAGCCTAGGGCTTCGGAGAATGAAAGATGATATCTAATTCTTATCTGAATTGTTAGTAAATACTATACCCGAATCGTTTAATGGAAAATGCTAATCAGTTTATGTTTAAATTAGTACCGGAAAATGAGTATTGCTAGTGGAGCTTCACCTCAGCATCGGCAGCGGATCATTGAGATTCTAGAACGACAGGGCTATCATCCCAACTATACTGATTTACGATGTCAAAACAGGGTGGAACTCTACTCTAAATATGTTGGTGAGGTCTGTGTAGTTGCATGAATACACGAAGGATTGGTTACAAACTCATCCTGAGTTTGCGCCACTGTGGTCCACCCCCGAAGGATGGAAGTAGGTTAGGTACATCTTGGAAGTAATGAAGCCCATCCGGTTTTGGACCATATGGATGCCAAAAATATGGGGAGTTACGATTCATCGCGTATTCTAAGTATATCAAGACATCTTTGATCATTTAGAAATGCAAATGCAAAGTTGGAATCCAAGCGGATGCAGTGGAAGGTTATCATTCGTAAAGGTTTGCTGAGGGCAATAGTAAAGGTAGCAGTTTATTATGGTAAAACAGAAAACTCAAGAGGTTTTCTGCTCGGCATTGGGGCTTGTCTCAACATGTATTCCAAACTAGACCTATTTCAAGAATGGCATTTGGATGATGCTGCTGCTGAGACCAATTATGAGAAGTCATATAAAAAGGAGTCTATTACATATTATGATCTTCACTATGCACCAAGGAATGCCCGTTGTCCTGATATGCCTATTCCATGCAGCTGTCTAAATAGTCGAGCAAAGCATCTTTGCGGATCCAGATTGCGAACTGTTATGGTCAATGAGGTAGTTGTGTATATCGAATCGGACTCGGAGGTCGAACCTGCATAGCCAGCTACCAGAACCTCGGATTCCATGCTAGACCTAAACCCAGCCAGGATCATCCACAAGGCAAACATACTGGAGAGGTGGAGGATTAAGGTTGGATGGTTGCGGAATTTAGCCTGTATAGTTCCAGAATATCGCCAGAATGGCTAAGGATTTCATGCAGTCCAAGGAGGCATTATTGGTGTAGAACCGGTATTTAGCATGGTAAGAGATGTGGTTTCCAATCGCTGATCCAGTTTGAAAAGCAGTACAATTAGGGCCTTAATGCTTGTGTAATCATATGAGCATGAAGAATTAGAATGAGAGCTAGCAAATTATGATAGCGAACGGGAGGCAGCATGGTGGGAAAAAATAGCAGCAATTGAGGATTACCGTAGTTGGGCAGATCAGCAGGACCAGAGTGATGAGGAAGGTTACGACTGTATCTCTAACGATGATGAGTCACCAAAAAAGGACACAGCATAGTCTTTTGTTGATCAGAATGGAAGACAGGCGTTTGGGAAAGAGCCAAGGCCCATCTTACCTGATTGTGGCTTGGTTGAATCTCAATACGCACGCCCTCCACCAGATTAAGACCAATATGGTGGTGAGCCATTAGCAGGCTGGGAAGAGTCAGGCGGTGACTATGGAATCTGGGACAGTGCAGTGAACATATATGTTGGGTCCGACACTGAGAAAGTGGAAGAATCGCAGGAGGAATAGTCCGAGATTGCGGGAAGAGTTAGTGACCTTGAACACATTAACGAAATGGATAACATATATGTTGTCAGTATAGATCGGATGTGCCACCAGGAAGAGGTTAGCCCTGAGGAGGATGTTCAACAGGAAGCTCCCATATCAGTTCCTATGGTGCTAAGGGTGGCCCGGAGACAAGGGCAGGGATGCGGTACGGGGATTAGAGTTACAGCAACAAAGCATGCTGGAACAAGCGAGAAAGCGAAGAAAAGGTCCAGATTAAACTAGCTTAAAATCTGCTACAAAATAATTATATATTGAGAGAACTCAATTAAGGGCATTTAGGCTTCAAATGTATAGTAGTTTTATTGCCACTGAGCTATACCCACCTCCCCCAGGGTGTACAGGTAAGAAGATATGTATCGAGCATCAATAGAGTAGTAAACATTAAGTGAATCATATAAGTAAAATCACATGATCACAATTTATACAGCCGGAAATGCTATGACTATAAAATCATGCACTAAAATTATATGTAGAGTAATAACATAAGTACGAAATCATTCGTTGAGAATAATGATACACCCAAAATTACATGTTAAGAGATGCAATAGAGGTCATACTTGTAGAAATCATACGCGCAAAATTATATGCATAGTTTATACATACAAAATTATATGCCCAGAAAATAATAGGCTCAAAAATTGTAAACATTATAAGAATGAAATCGTAGAACAAAATCAAGATAACAGACACCTACCTCGAGGTTAGTTGCTACAGTTTCAACCTGACATGTGACTGTTCACTAACAACCCTCGCACAATAGTTTCTATTCCCACCATTGCCCTATTCCCCTATCCCACTATCCCCTATTCCTCTATTCCTCTATTCCTCTATTCCTCTACTCCTCTATTCCTCTATTCCTCTATTCCCCATGCCACTGCTAACGCAACTACTGGCCCTCGCTTACAGCGCGGCGAACAGCGCACGAGCATCATAACTTAACACTGAGAACCCCCTACACTACCTCCTAGATATACCATAGCCATTGTTCTATATCAAACGCCATTTATTCTATCTTGCTTTGAGCGGGAAGAAAGCTTGCTTAGAGCAAGGTTTGGTGGTTCAAGAAAGGATAAGTGCAGGTTATCAAAAGAGAATCAAAAGCAGGATGTGAGACAGAAATGGAAGCGGGAACGCTGAAGATATGATGAGAAGCAGGTTCAGAAGACTTTATTAACGTCGACGAGTGTGAATGCATTCCGCTTTCCCGCACAGCCAAACATAAGATGTTATTCACAGGCATTTAATAGAGTTCTATTTATATATCGAAAGGATATACTGATCTCTTTATGAATTATATTAGATCTTCAGCTACCTATCCTACAGATCATCAGCAGGATGCTATACAATATGAAACGTAATATTCACCAGATGTTGATTAAGCCCTGACAGCAACACGTAATATACCATCAATGTGCTAATTATCATGTCCAGTACACAATTCTTTTAAGGCCTAGATGTCAACCAGACTCCAACTTAGAAAAAACTTTGAGGAGGAAAATGAGAAAAAATTGCACCGCATCACAGGCAACGTTGTGACTATAAGGGACCGGTAAATAATTAATGATACTTGTGGCTCTAAATAATAGGCATATATAGTGGTTTAACTATGATTAGGCATGATATCCCATGTGTAATAAAAGCTGTGAACAAAGAAGCCAGTTGCTTAATACCTCAAATTTAACCAGGAGTCCAAGAATATGTTGCCTTGAGGAACTCACCGGCCGATCATATCCTGCATGGTGCGATGGGTTCACGGAAATACTAAAAACAAAACAAGATACCTGGCGTTCCAGATACTGATACCGCAAACGACTATACGAAGGATGCCACTACTCTCTGCTCTCCAGAAAGAAATACAAGCAGCAAGCTTAACCCTGACCTCACTTTAAGAACAATGGGCTGTATTATTGTGAAGCGCACATTTGCACCAAGAATGGAAATGAGAAACAGGAATATCAACCATGGGCCTGGGCCAGCGCCGTCTTATAAGTTGAAATTCAACATTGAAGCACAAAGGCTATTTGGCCAAAAGCTTCTACGATTGACGCAGACAGTGGAGGCATTATTTCATGCTTTTCGCCCTGAAGAGTATTCTAAATACAAGGGTGTCTATTGGACCATTTACGATGGAAGAGGAGACAATATTGATAGAGCATTTGGGATATGGACTTCACGTTCCGTGGTCATCAATGCGAATACCAATAACTATACGGATTTGGAAGAGGTATGCCATGGAACGTGTGCCGTTATTGTATTGGGAGATTTTGAAGGAGGCGATGCCTGCTTCCCAGAGCTTAGAGTTAAGATTGATTGTCTCCCTGGTACTATAGACTATTTTCTCATCTCTTCAACTACATGTATGACTAAGATGTACCATCTGAAATGCATTATTTTCATGCGCTTGTATGCAGTGGAGCATTATAGAGGATCTTTTGTGAGCCGTCAGTATACTGTAGTCCACTTTACACACCAGGTGGTACATGATTCATACGTGGTGAGGACCGGGAATCCATTGTGGGAATTCTGCAGAATGCCGGAATGGTGGCAGATATCACGTGGGAACTTAAACGTGTAGAATCCTGATTCTCATTGATTTGTCCTGTGTATATGTAAAGAGTATTATAATAAGTAGTCAAACCAGATCTGTCCAAGTTGGTTAGGTGGAAAGAAGTTATTCACTCATCATAGGCCCAAAACCATACGCTCAAAGCCATACGCCCAAAATTATACACTCAAAACTATATGCCCTGCGCTCTATACCTAAAACTATACGCCAAAAATCTTAGGCCACAAGTCAGGCCCTCTGAGGATCAAATATACTTGGAAATATGTGCAATAGCTATGTATAATAGTAGGGTCATGTACTTCGGATATGGCAATAGAATTAGAGATAGAAAACCCTTGCTCTAGTCACTAGTAATCACTCAGTAAGGAAAGCAGGGCTCCACACAGTTGGGACATGTGGAATTTGAGAACAGGGCCCTCCTTGGGTAATAACCCATAGCAGAAAAGGGAAAAACCGCCACCTCTCTGCCCCGTAACGAACACTAGGTTTAGCAAGGTAGCTAAACTATTAACAAATGTGACTGAGAAGATGTAAAATGGGACTTGTCTGCTGCTTGTGATCGGTTTTTTGAACAACTAAAGTAGTTGTTCACTACTGGTCCTATTCTGATACACTTTTATACCTCTCGTCCAACTAAGTTGGAAACTGACCCTAGTTCTTTCGTATTGGGAGCAATGCTCTTGCAGCTATATGATGACCAAAAGTGGCATCTAGTAGCCTATCATAGCAGGAGGTTCTTGACCGCTGAAGTGAACTACGATGTTCATGAAACAGTGATGACAGCTATAGTTGCTGCTTTCAAGGAATGGGATCATCTTTTGCCCGTAGTTGAAGACCAAATAGTGATATATACGGATCACAAGAAGTTGTAATACATTAATAGTACCAAGGTCTTGAAGCGCAGGCAGCACAGCAGGACAGAATTCCTTCAGTTGTTTAAATTAAAGGTGGTTAACCACCAAGATCGGCTGAACGAACAGGCAGATGCCTTATTGTGGGGCAGGGACTACCGCCGGGAAGGGAAGTGTGATCTACTACCAAAAATATTTTTTCATCATGGGTAATGACACGTTGAACAGAAACGTGACCTCCTGCATCATCAAATGCTACTAACCTCCAGGGTTATCACTTGCAGTCAGGAATCTTACAAGGCTGAAAGGTAGTGGCAGAAAACGACCTGGCATACCTTGCAGTCCTCAAAGTGGTGGCACACAAGGGGGCAACTGTTGACATCCAGTTCGAGGTCAAGAAGGGACTACTCACCTACTAGAACTGATGGTATGTCCATAAGGAGCAGTTCTTACAGTGGACAATCATGGAGGCAGAACATGATTCACACATCACCTGACATTTTGGAACATATAAGACCATGGCGCGAGTTAAAGCAAACTTGGATTAGCTCAATATGGATAATCAGGTAACAGAATATGTTTGTACCTGTGACACTTGTCAATGAAGTAAGACCAAAAGGTACAAGAAGTTTAGCAAGTTCCAACTAGTGGAAGCTCATATGAGGCCATGGAATGCAATATCTATAGAGTTCATTGTGGCCTTACCGGTGTCAGAGGGATATACAAAATATGGGTCATCATTGATAGATTTTCAAAGATGTCTTACTTTTTCCCTCTGGCTACGGCGGTGCCCATTAAATAATTGGGTCTTGTTTTGCTAAAGGAAGTAGGGCACTTGCATGGGCTCCAAGAGTATATCATTTCTGACCGTGATACCAGATTTACCTCGAAGTGTTGGATGAGTCTCATGGAGTCACTCCAAGTCACACTTAATGTCTCTACCGCTTTCCATCCTGAAACTGATTGGCAAACTGAGAGGCTAAATAAGACGCTGGAGCAGTACTTAAGAAGCTATTGTTCATATCAGCAAGATGATTGGGCTGCGCTATTACCTCTAGCGGAACACGCATACAGTACGTCTGTGTCTGAGTCTTCGATGGTGATGCCCTTTGAGGTAAACTACAGGTTTGTCCCCAGGACCAACTGCTATGAGGCCGTGTCTGATGATCAAGGAATACACCCAAACAGCAAGCCCGTAGTGAGGGACTGGGAAGGCACTTGGCAGGACATTTGAAAAACACTACAGAGTATACTGGAGCGACAAACGTAATGGCATTATCAAAAACAACTACCATCTCCTGAATCTGTCATCCTGGAAGACATCACCTGAGGCAGAGTGAAGAAAGCTGACTGTCTGATGTTGGATAGAAGAATCATTCCCATTAAGCTACCTAAGGAAAAGATGTAATTCAAGTGGTTTAGCCCCTTTGTAGTTAAACAAAAAATAGGAACATGGACCTATGATCTAGAACTCCCTACCCAGTGAACTATCCATCCAGTCTTCAATGTTGGACTACTAAAGCCGCATCGCAAGACCCCATAGGTAGGCCAGTGAAGGAGGTACCTGTACACGACATTGAGGAATTGGAGCTTATCTATGTGGTATATAGCATAGTAGACAGCTAATTGTATAGAAGTGCCAAAGACAAATTCCCACATCGGTTTTCCAATACTTGGTATAATGAGAAGGGTACAGTGTAGAAGATAATTCCTAGGAACTATGCGAGATGTGGAAGGAACAGCAATTGGAAGCTTAGTTAAGTTTCATCAATGGTATCTATCCTGGCCCAAGGATTACAGGGTATGAAACCACGCCAAGCGGAAGTAAGCGGTCATTGTAGACAAGGAATATCTAAGTCTGAGGACAGAATTGTTATAGATGGGAGTTGTGTAACGCTCCAACATATCAGTTGGTATAGGTAACTGAATCTCAGGCCTGCCAGGGGCCTCAAGGAGCCTTGTGAGGAATTGTATCATTGACCTACAAAAGTAACATAGGAAGCGGAGGTACTTTAAATAGGAAAGTACTTAGGTACAAAGTTAGATTGGATAACCCTGTTAGACAGGGTAACCAACTAGCAGATTTGGACAGGGTAACCTGCCACCAGAGTCAGACAGCGTAACCCAATACCGTAGTTAGATAGAATAACTGATAAGGCGTGGTAGCTAGCAGCACCTATGAAAACCAGGTAAGTAGCGTAGGGCCTGTCCTGCCTGCTACATTCATGTAAGCTGTAGTTTCATAAGGGTGGAATCTAGAGTAAATAATAGAATGGTTACACAATACTGTCTAGTAACATATGTAGAGGTTATAGATACTCGTGAATAGATTTAGGCTAGAAAGGGATCAAGTTACACTACCTTCAACATTACACAAATAGTAAAAAATGATTAAAGCCACCAGGGCTTGATTCAGAGAATGTTGGTAAACCACTATTGAGATAGGTGGTAAAGTGTGACTGTTGGTAAAAGCCTAACAAAACTGTACCAGTGGAGGTCACTATGTAACACCGGATATGTCGCTCTAGTCCAGCGGAGATATCGTCTCCACAGTGTATATAAGGGAGTATATAACAGCCAATACAAGCAATTTGTCAGTATTGACACCAGATGGCGCCCGGAGATTACTCTAAGAACCTAATATCCCTATGTGAGCTGTGGGAGCCACTAGCGGAGGTCATCTATGCGTCGAGGACAAGTGGATGTTTGTATGGATAATTATCTACTTTAAAACAGCTTATAGCCTAGGACCTATACCATTACTGGGGGAGACGTTATAAAACTTTGAGGTCATTCCGTGTTATCACAGTGGAGGGGGTTAAAAACCATTACCTATAATAAGTGCCCAAGTAGTCAATACAGTAGTGCGACTCACCAGTGTGTTACGGGGTAGTCAAATCTGTACTGCTGAATTGCCTAGGCCGTGCTTGTATCAAGAGGTTAGGAGAACTGTCAGGAAAGTTCTGATAAGAATAAAGATAAAAGGTAAAGATGGTTCTCGAAAGCTTTGAAGTTGTTTTAACTAAAAACTGAATATATTGTTAAGGCCTCTTCTCCCTTGCTTGATGATCCCTTAACTATAGGGAACTGCTAGCTATTTATACAATTCTCCCGGTACTTATGTTAGCCATAAGTATGAAGTATCCTTAGATATCAAGGCCAGGGTCAAGGTAAGTGGAAACCCGGTTTGACCCTGAAATTGTATACCCCGCCCAGTCAAATGATCCTCAGGCCTATTTAGTATTCCTAGGGTGTCTAGCACTCCACCAGTAAATAGTCTTTGATTCATTTCCCAAATGAACTAAGTTCAAGTAGATGTAGCACAGTTGCAAACATCTTACGTAATACCAGTTGATCAGTCTGGATGGCCATCTTTCCTGCATATATGCACTCAAGTGCAAATGCATGCAGATTATCAAGAGTCATAGTACTCCGTACATTAGAGTCTAGATCTTTCACCGTGGCTGAGCAGCTCAGCTATAGACACTACTCCTTGCCAGCATGGGTTGTAGTCATATAGTAATCTCCCGGTTCTATATACTATCACATCAACTAATTTGTACCATATCCCATATGTGTAACATCAGCTCCCCTCTTGCAGGCTTCGTCCCGAAGCAATATAACCTTTATGTACTCCTTCCGGTAGGGTTAAAAAACCTTCTGCGATAACTTGTCCACAGCAGGAAAAACCTTTCCGGAGATACTACCTTGCCCAACCTTGACATATCCGGATTTTCCTCATGAAAATCTTCTACCAATTCTTGAGCATACTATAAGTGCTGTGGTGGTTCCCAGGTGTTCTCATCTTCTGAATATCCCTTCCACTTAACAATGTATGGAAGTTCTTGGATGGTTAATGACCGTCCTTTGAATCTTCGTTCATAAAAGATTATTTCACTCTTAATGATTTTTTCCACCTCCCATTCTAGGTCACCTTCAACATCTTCCAGTGTCATGGGTGGTTGTTCTCGGCCTTGTCAAACTGAAGTTCTGTATGGCTCAAGTAGCGATACATGGAATACCGGATGGATTTTCCAGCGTTCAGATAATTCCAACTTGTAGGCAAGGTTTCCTCATTGCTCCAGGATTTTGAATGGACCGTATAATTTTGGTGCTAACGTCTTAGATGGTCGCTTAGTATGGATATTCTTTGCATTCAGCATAACCCAATCACCAGTTTTGAAGTCTAGTTGGCTGTGAGCCTTGCGGTCATAGTATTTGTTCATTCCTTCCCGAGTCTTTTCCAGTGATTCCTTTGCCCTTTCATGTATCATTTTCATCCAGTGAGCATACATAGTAGCTCAGGGATTATAGGCTTCTTGCTCCATTATATATTCTGTTTGAGTGTGGTAACCATAATTTAAAAAGAATGGTGTTATTCCAGGGGCGCTTGTTTCCGGGTTGTTGTATGCATACTCGGTTAATAGTAAAAGGTGGTACCAATCATCCTGATCATAGTTGACAAATATCCGCAGGTATCCTCCCAGCACTTGGGTGACCCTTTCTGTTTGTCCATCAGTCTAAGGGCCTGTTTGGCAACAATGGTTCTGTTCCGTTTTGCAACTATTTCCCATACAAAACTTGTGGTCCTTCAGTTTTGAAAAGGTCAATTTGTATGGGGTAACGGAACGGAACCATTGTTACCAAACAGGCCCTAAGGGTGGTATGCGGTAGACATTTTTCTCTCTATGTCTAACATCTTGCACTGAGACTCCCTGAATTCTCCTGCAAACTTTGCGTCCATGTCTGAGATGATTTCAGTTGGTAGACCATGAAGTTTCCAAGCTTCTTTGATAAATGCCTGTGCGACATCCTTTGCAGTCGCATTTTCCTCCAGACCGATAAAATGTGTTATTTTCATGAATTGGTCAACTACAGCCATAATTTGGCTGTAACCTGCAGATATGGGTAGTTGCGTAATAAAATCTACTGAGGTAGATGCCCTAGCTGCAAAAGGTACTTGCAATGGTTGCAGTAGGCCAAAGCGTGAGTGCCTTGGTGCTTTGGTCTTTTGGAATTCTGTACATGACCGTACATAGTCGTTTATCCAGTTGGTAATTCCTTTCTAGTAAAAATCCCTTGTGATAATCTCTAGAGTTTTTTCTTGACCAAAATGTCCGGCAACTTTTGAGTCATGACAACCTTTTGCAATATCGGTTTGCAAAGTGTCATACTGGGGAATATATAGGCATTCTTTATAGAACAGCATTCCATCTGTTATGGTCCATTATTTTGTTATTGGCTTGCCATCATCTCCTAATTGTTGTAACTGCCACTTCATATGCGTCTACTCTGGATCATCCTTTGCTTTCTCTTTTACCCTTGCCATGAAGTTCATATCAAATTTCTTGACATTGCACTTAGCAATTATTGCATTGGACATTAAGGTTTGTCCTTTGGTGCATATGGGGTGGACGGCCATATCGGTTGTGTCCAGGAACTCGTGTTTGGCATTAGAATGTAGGAAACATAGTTGCGGCTGAGTTTCCTGCAAGTGGATACCCGAGCTCCCAAATCCTTGACCTGCATGTTCCGTATCTTTCAACTCGCTGACTTCATGAAGCTCTCTCTTACCAATTCTTTCGACAATCATATGCGCTATGCGGTCTCCGGTCCGTGCCTGAAAAGCCTTGTCAGTAGTGTTGACTAGGAGGATCTTAACCTCCACACTATAGTCTGCATCCACTACTCCGGCTCCAATGGAAATACCATGCTTGACTACTAATCCACTCCGTGGTGCAATACAGGCATATGTTCCAATTGGTAGTCCGATGGCTAATCCGGCCCCTATAAGCACTTGCCCTTTACCAGGAAATATGGTATCCTCGGTACTGTATAGGTCGTGTCCTGCCGGTAACTTGGAACCTCGAGTAGGAATTCTTGCTTCCTGTTGTAACCTTTTAACCCTACCCGAACAGGTGCTTTGCTCATTTGGCAATCCTGGTTGGGATCGTTCCAAATTTTCCATTGCCCATATGACTGATACCACTAAGTTTCGGTTATTCTCGTGGGTTCCAAAGTGATGAGACTGAAGTATAACCTGCTAGGCATGATCAGCTCCCTCCTTAAGGCGGTACTCTGGCCACCTGTTTAATGCATCAGGTTTACCTCCTTTGGTTCCAGGTCTGTAAATGATTTTAAAGTTAAAATCGGTTAACTTTTAGGCCCATCGGATTTGTCTTGCCGACCAGGCCTTTGTTTTGTGAAAGTATTGTAGATTTTGATGATTGGTACAGATGGTAAAAGGTTTATCAGTTCCTGCCAGGTAGTGTCATCATTCTTCCAAAGCAACTAATATTGCCAATAATTCCTTATTATGGATATCATAATTGTGTTCCGCCGGGGTAAGCTTCCGGGAATATAATGCAACCGGATGCAACTTCTTATCCATAAATTGAGACAGAACTTATCTGAGAGCATAATCGCTTGCATCAGTTTCCACTACCGCTTCTCTTTCAGGATCAAAGTGACAAAGTATGGGAGCCGTAATAAACTGTCGTTTGAGTGCATCAAAAGCAAATTGCTGTATATCTCCCCTAGCCAAATCCTTTGAATTTCCCTTCAATAAATCG
Organism: Tuber calosporum; assembly: GCA_003316355.1. Classification (NCBI taxonomy): domain Eukaryota; kingdom Fungi; phylum Ascomycota; class Pezizomycetes; order Pezizales; family Tuberaceae; genus Tuber; species Tuber calosporum. Next base: position 46,466 of record QFET01007395.1, on the reverse strand, counting down.
GTAATTGGTGCACTTAGTTCGGAGAAATTCTTTATGAATCGTCAGTAAAAATTGGCAAATCCCATAAATATTTGAATCTCTTTTACAGGGGTTGGTGGTTGCCAGACCTTAATTGATTCAACCTTGCGCTCGCTCATAGTGACTCCATCAACAGCTACTATATACCCGAGAAACTCCACAGATTTGACATGGAATGTGCTTTTTGCGATGGATATGGCCATATTATACTGTCGTGGTCGTTCAAGCACCTTCTTTACCAATATGACTTAATCCTTTTCTGTTTTTGAGTAGATGAGTATATCATCGATATATACTACTACCCCTTCATCAAGGAAGTCTTTCAGGATTATAGTCATAATTGACTGGAATGTTGCAGGTGTATTGACAAGTCTGAAAGGCATAACTTTGTATTCATATAGGCCATATCTGGTGCGAAAAGCTGTTTTCCATTCATCACCCTTTCGTATGCGGATTAGATGGTATCCATCTTTGAGGTCCAGCTTGCTGAAAATGGTTGCTCCTTGAATACGGTCCCGTAGTTCAGTCATCAGAGGGAGAGGGTCCTTAAACTGGATGGTCACTTTGTTCAACCCTCAGTGTTCTACTACCAATCTGAGGCGTTCATCCGCTTTGGGAACAAAAAGTATTGGTGCTCCAGCAGGAGACTTGCTGGGGGAAATCTTTCCTTGTTTTAACATATTATGTTAATATGTTCTTAATGCTTTTAGCTGTTTATCCGATAGCGGATAAATTAGTGCCCAGGGTGGTTGAGAGTCTGGTTTGAGGTTAATAGAGTAATCAAAGGTTTGATGAGAGGGTAATTTTGATCCAGTTGACGGGCGAAAAAGGTCCTTGTAGCCGTGGTATTGTTTGGGAAGTGAACCAAGGACAAGTTCTTCCTCATCATCTATTTTCGCAATTCTTCCAATAACCACTGCCTCTGGGTCTTCCAACACCTCATTGTCGCATTCAATAGAAGTGCCTTCATCTTTGGGTAAAAGATGGAGCTGACATCCCGTAGTCTCAAAACTCCAGTTTCCTGAGTCATGTATTTCCTTTATTGGATGTTCCTCATTCCACCACACAAATGGAATTATTATTCCGTAATTTCTGGTAGGTGCGATTTCGCACACGATTTTTGACTAATGTTTATTTTTTCCAATTTCCAGGTAGAGAGGACAAGTATAATCCTTTCCGGTAGAGAATTGGCCTCCTGCAAATCCTAGAATAGGAACAGGATCCTGACGAGATTAATATGGAATATTTAATTCCTTACCAATTTTTCGTGAATAACAAATATATTTGATCCTGAGTCCAGTAGGACTTTTAGTCAATAACGTTTTCCGTCCACATAGATATGTGCATCGCCTTCAAGGTATTGGTAGAGTTTTGGTTCCTCATGAGCCAGCTTTTGTCGCATATGCCACCGTTTTATATCTGTTCGTCCTTGCTTAGAAGACATGATGGTTGTATTTGTTTGGTGTTCGTGACAACGCTATTATTGTTTCGACCAGAGAGGTCTCCTAAGACAAACTAGAAAACAATAATTAAATTATTAAAATTCTGGGCGGCCCACTACAAGCGGTCTTTACCCCCTGCCGATGGGCTCCCATGAAAATGAAAAAATCCTATTTTCATAGGAAACACATGTCATAATTATGCACGGCTTTTTTATGCATCGCTAATATGCATAGCTGTTAGTAATATGCGCCGGGGTTTTTTGAATAAATTAGCTATAGTTTTTGAGTGTAATTTCCTAAAAGGGTAGTTTGTTTTCGAAAATAAAATTGTTTTCCGAAAAGTATGTCAAATTCCGAAAAGGTTAACTATTTCTAAATTTGGAATAGCTCATCCCATCATGGAAATAATAGCCAGTGAACCCTGAGCATTTTCGCAAATAACCCCGAAAAGTTCCGTATTAGTTTTTTTTTTTTTTTTGTTAAATCCGTGGTTTTATTCGTACTAAGTACAGGAAAATCCTGGCATTCACCCTGAGGTATGGCCTAAAAACCCCAATAACATAAGAAACTTCGCCTCCCCCATAAAATAACAAATAACAATAGAAACACTATCATAAACATCAAGTCATTAGCCCCAGGGCAAAAATCAAAATCGGGACCTCAGGTCCGAGTCTCTCGTAAAAGGAAAAATTCCCAACCTAACTGGAAAGTTCAACCTATTCTGCGTTACAAAGGAAACAAAACCCTTCATCAAGGCTTTCCCTTTATCCCCTCTTTCCCATAGGGCTGAGCCTGGGCTTATGTCAAACATTCCCTGATCTACACCCTCCTTTGGCCGAGCCAGGCCAGGGCAAACAGTAATCACATGTTCGAAGGTCTGAACTGACTGTAGACATAGGTCACAAGTCGGATCCTGGTCCTGGGTGGACCAGCTTGCCTGCCCTCTTAGATAGCTCTTGTCGATCTCATCTGGTGTATCCTCCTGGCCTGGAATTTCGGAAGCGTAATGAAAGTCCAGCAATCGCGGTACGGTGGTCGATATATATAGTACTCCGGGTATGCCTCCTGTACCCATCTCTTATGTACCTCTTTCCTAACCCACTCCCTGGCCTCGATATACGCCTTCGCGGCGTCCTCTTGAACCATTGTGAGTCGGTTTGGCTTTACCAGAAAGGGCCTTGACTGATATATCCCAGCAGCCGTAGCCCCTATTTCATCAATCGGGAGGCGGACTTGGACCGAGGTGGTAGATGTTGAGTCCCAACCCTTTGGGGGTAGACCGCCACTTCTGTCGAAAGCCTTCCTCCTATTCGTGGGGTATCTTAAGCTGTCTGGAAGCGGAAAACCCCCAGACAGCATCGCAGTCGCAATGTTATTCCCTGGAATGGCAGATGTTATGTGGACTGCTGCCATTAGGGACGCTTGTAACAGGTAGAGTCGGACCGGGGCTAAACACGCCTCTGCCGACAACGCCGTCAGGTTGGTAGAGAAGAAGGCGTTGGTTATCCATCTGAGGATACGATTCCAAAACGTTTGCATCTTATTCATCATGTTGATGCTTGGGGTGAGGATCTCTGCCCCGTATAGCATGGTTGGCAATAGGATGCCCTTGGCCAATCTTCTCGCGCCGTAGGGTGAGAGTCCCTTTCCTGGCATCGATAGTCTTAGAATTCGAAAGAAAACGGCCTGTGTAAGCGCCAGCCTTTTCGTAAAATGTGTCGTTGTTTCACCGTTATCACCTAACCAAAAACCCAGCCATTTTACCACTCGCCCAGCCGGCTGTATAACGTGAGATTGAAAACTTATCGTGCACTCGGAGACCTCTTGCCTCTCTCTCGGCATTCTCCAGTGTACCAGCTCTGTTTTGGCGATACTGAAAGAAAGGTCCAGATCTTCTGCTCGACTGTTGATCATTTCCACCTCCCCCTCCAGCAAACGCGAGTTTCGGTACCATGAATTGGACGCAACCGTAATCTGGAAGTCGTCCACATAAGAGGTAGAAAAGCTCTCTTCTGGGTTATCTGCCGTGTGTAGACCACGAACATATATCACAAAGAAGAGTGGGGACAGTGGGGAGCCTTGCGGGATCTCACGATCGATTCTATATTCCGTTCGTGAGCTGCCCGATAGGCCAGTGTAACTTTTCGGAAAGCGACGAAATTCCGTATCCAATCAGTTAAGTATGTTGGGACCTCCTGGTTTCCTTCGAGGATCCCCATGAGCTTCTTATGGTTAACGTTGTCAAAACCCCCTTTCACATCCAGGAAGACCGTTGAGACCTTCTTTCCGGCGAATTGACTCTCCTTGACCCAGTGTTTCAGTGATAAGACTGCATCTACTGTGGACCTCTGTGGCAGGCTTCCAGTCTGATTGATGCAATACATGTCCGTTTTATAAGCAATCGTCATAAGGCGTCGATTGACTATTCGTTCCGCAATCTTCGAGAAAGTCTGCATTAGAGCAATAACCCTGAAGCTCGAACATTCCCTGTAGTCACTCTTTCCCGGCTTTGGCAGGATTACGCCCCTTGACCCTTTTAGGCATGGTGGGTGAATCCCCCATATTAGGAGGTCGTCCACTAACAAGGGCAGTACGTTTTCGTTAAGCCGACTTATGTTTTTCCAAACCCCATATGGGAACTGATCTGGCCCAGGGTCTGACTAGTTGCTGCACTTCTCCAAGGCCTCCCATACCTCAACCGGTGTGACCCTATCTGCCAAACAAAGTACCCTACGGTACGGGGGTTTCGACGATATCGGGTCCTGATTTTCCGGGAAAAAGTGGCCCATGATAATTGCCGCAGTGTCCTCTGGTGTATTACTATCTTTGCCAGGAACTCTGTACGGGATCCGTTGCTTGGTGAACTGATGCGCCGTCCACACGTCGTTCTTCTTTGCCGAGTCTAAGAACTCATCCCAGTATTTCTGCTTCGCCTTCATAATTGCAGTCCGGTATGCTTTCCTCGTCTCAATCTTTTCCTTCACCCCGCTCCCGTCACGTCCAACACGCCAGGCCGCAGAGGTATAAACCCTTCTCATCTCGGTGATGTCTGGCGTCCACCACGCCTTTGACCACCTCGTTGGCCTCTTCATTGGGGCCCAGCCATTTCCCATCTGTATCAACCTTGACAAGTTCTCCTCGAAGGTCTCAACGGCTGTAGCTAGGTCATTCAGATTTTTGTATTCGTGATCGACATAATTTTTTAGGGAAGATTCTATCCAGGGGGTGGGGACCCCTTTCTCGTCTCACCATTTGATCTTGTCCCAGTCTGGAGAAGGTGTCGCCAGGTGTAAATCCTTCGAGTCCAGTTCTGTGAGTATGACTATGTGATCCGATCCTGTCTGTTGATATAGGTCCCTCCATCTCGATACTCTCACTAACAATGCTGAATTGACTAGCGTGTAATCGATGACCGAGGGTCGGTGTAACGTAGGATTATCCGGGAATCTCGTGTAGATCCCAGGTGTATTCATAATCGTAAAACCCCTCTGCGCTGCCAGCCGCATAAAGTGCTCGCCCCGCCTTCGTTCCCCGGATTCCATAGTCCGTAGCGGGTCAGTAAAGGTCGTGTGTATATTTAAATCTCCGACCACAAGGGTCGGTTCGTTCGTTTCGATAAACAGTTTCTCTGGTGATACTGTATGTCCCCCGTCATTCCTGTTATAAGTATTTATCAAGCCAAAGGAATGTCAGTCGCCTAATAAAGGTCCCTCCTTTCTAAAAATTCTCAAATACAAAATATCAAAATCCTTTGAAACCACGACAAAGGAAACACTAATCAGAGTCCTCAGTGCCACATAGGTACACACCCGTACCTTGGGTGAGGGTAAAAAAATACACTCGTAACCTGGGGCCCTGAGGGGTTGCTCATTATACAGTGGGGGGTCCTGTACACATACAAAGGAAACATTAAAACCTCTGACAATATGAAATAAAGAAAGAAACACACTATTGCTCCCTCGGCAATTGTGTTGTACGACATTTAATCTCCATCTGCTCTTTTCATTTAAATGCGCTGTTCCCGACATGTTGGCCCAACGGCCTAATTTATCGGGGGGGTGACACCTTCCGCGCCTAGTGGTGTGGCCCGGGAAGCCATTCTTGTGTCATAGTTCTCTTTTGCAGTCTCTTTCACCCTTATCCTCTCCGGGCAAGCCGGGTCTCGAGCTGAATGTTGGCCCTCGCAGGCAGCACATTTGGCAGGTGTCATCATGCAACAAGCTGGGATTGCGTTCCGTGACCCTCTGCAGGCCGGTTCGTGGCATCGATGACCTTTTTCAGTGCGCTGTTGCGAGCAAATCCGGCACACGGGCAGATTCTTCTTACAGCCTGCCTGGGGGTGGCCGTACTTCTAACAGCCGTGGCATTGCATCGTTGCCGATGCCTGCCACATCACATTCGACTATTTGTATTTGCCCATAAAAAGGACCGATGGCATAACTTTTGCTACTTCGTTTTCCGGAACCCGGATTATGATTAAAGTTGCCCTCTTTTCATCAGAGACGGCCCGGTCTGGTTTCAGAAATTTTGCCGTCACTATATCTATCTTATGGGTCTCCTTGAAAGCCTCTTTTACAGCCTTCTCCAAACCCTCGTTGTCTCTTGGGATTGCCGCAAGGGACACACCGTGCACGATTACGTCGATATCCGTGTGCGCCCTCCAAAAAGGCAGGAAATCCGGACCCCCATCGTCGATCGTCTCGTTCAGTGCTACCGTTAGCTTGTCTAGGTACCGGGTATATTGTCCCGAGTCTGTCCCAGCTGGGGCAGTCAGGGTGACCGTTCTGTTCGTCCTATTCAAGAACACCTGTAAATTCGTTGGTGCCTTATATTCGCATTTTGACAGGACTGTGGCGATAACAACTGAGATCTTTGCTTCATCACGGGCCGGGTCAACTAATGGCTATGCCACCTTCCTTGTCGCAAAGATCTTCCTCCTTGCTAGGCTAGTGGACGGGTTCTTCGGGAAAACTTCGCTTCCTCCCTTCTTCGAGCTTGGTTTCTGTTCCGGCTTCTCATGCTTTTTCTGCTTCGGTGCCGGGGGGTTCGGTGGCATCGGGCCTCCTTCTGCCTTTCTCTTGTTTCTAGCCGGTGTCTGTGTTTCAGATCGTGGTGGCGGCTGGGAAGCCACCGCGGAGTAACTTCGGGTTTCCTGTTGGTCTTGTCATTTTAGGATCGTTTTCGTTCCTTTCTTAGGAGCCGCAGCAGGGCCCCTCGACAGGTCGTCAACCGTTCTGATGAGGTTCTGAGTAGTGGTTGTCAGCGTCTGTACCTGATGGGCAAGCGCCATAACTACCGTGATGATCGTATAATCCGAATCTGAGAACATATCGGTGTCGAAAGACGTGACATTCCTCGTGATCGGGTTGTTCTTTGGGGGTCCGTCGACCTTGAGATAGTTCATCACTACTTCCATTAGTTCCTTAGAGGCTGGGTCAGGGCCCTGGTCTTCCTTGCCCTCTGGGCTCGGTGTTGATGGCGCTGATGAGCCTTCCTCTGGCTCAAGGTCCATTTCCACGTCACGAGATGCCATGGCGTAACTCGGAAATGCGTTGGGATCATTTTTGAGTTCGTGTAACGTGACGTATCAGATATCACCACTTTTGAGGGGGGGTTATTCTGGCACTTTTCTGGGGTGTTGAAAAAAGTGCAAATTTCAACTTTACGGAAAATGCGCGGGAGGGAGCATGAAAAGTTCAGTATAAGGAGAGGTTTTTATTTATACTGTTGGTCCCTCCTGGGGTCATGGTGTAATCGGTTGCATTTGGTATTAGCCTGCCAAAAGCATCTGGATAGAGGTCACGTGTTCAAACCCCACCTGGGCCAACGCTTTAGATAATTGTACCGTTAAGACATAGCCCAAACCCACACCTGGTCTGGTGACTAAAATGGCCGTTCTGGGTCGCTTCGAAGAGATTTTATGTTTCCGGCACTGAAAGAACCCAGGCACTTTAATCAGGCTAACTAGCTGCCATTTCTCTGTATGGCTTCAAGGACAGGGGGCTCAATGAGGGGCTACAACCACAGGTCCTTCCGGGGTCGGAAGTTAAACCAACCCAAAATCCACAAATTTATTTTCAAGTCCTTTCGGTTCCTTGGACCATTGACTCTAGTCGGGACCCTGGGCAGGGTCCTCTAACAAGGGCGTTGTTTCGGTTTGTTATTATTGAAGAGAATCTCGGCAGGTATCTTTTGCACTATTTTTCATTTCGGTAGCATGTCTGGTTGTTGTCCTGCCGGCCTTTGAAAAATGAGTGAGACTTAGTTGTGTCTCAGGATCAAAGATGAGACCGCCCCACATTGTCATTCTTAAAAAGGGTTACTCCACCTTTGTCTGTCCACCAACTGTGTTCTATTAACGACTTATGGACTTAGGGACAACTTCTCTTGTGCTCCTATTCTGAATAGTGCCTGTGAAATCCAGTACTCCTCACTCCCTAGCCTAGAGGGATCCCTTATTTGGATTCCAGTCACCAGTTTCCTGGTATCCTGAATACCCAATCGCCGTCGCCGTTGGTGCCATTTTAGGACATTTCAGTGTCTGATAATTCCCATAACCGACGTGAGGCTCTGCTTTGTATGTTATTGACCTTGGGTTGATTAGATCTTGCTATGAGCATTGCCGTCTCCGGTTTGCGTGAAAATTTCGGTCAGTCCTGTTATGTCTGTTTAGCGAAAGCCCTAGCTACCACAATGTCCTTTTGACACTTTCACCAGGTGTGGTTGTTGAGGCCACAGCGAGTGCATTCCTTCCCCGCTTTTCGCTTATCAACCACCTCTTGCAAGATTCCAACAAGAGCCTTCTTCCTGTCAGTATGCTCATCTTTGATTTGCATTCCCGCTTTCTTTGTTGATGGGTTAGCCTTAGCGGTTTTCAATCATGAGGGGTGTTCCTTTGTTTCTGGTTGGTGTATCCTTGTTTGGTGTTTACCCCTTTACTGGAGTATTCAGGCTTTCGCTTAGATGCTCCACTGGATGAGGGTTCTCCATTGGATAATTTTCGCTGTACCAGAAATTCCTCCTCCTGTCTGCCAACTTCCCTTATGGTTTCCATCCATTCTTCATTGGAGGAGAATTTTAGATGAGATAACCATCGCAAAATTTCTTCAGGAAGTTTGCTTTCAAATCTCTCCCTCCAACTGATTCCAGCGAGTCCGGCTTTGATATTTAGGTTTTCGAGGAGCAGAAGATAAGTGTCTATTTTTCCCTTATAGACTAACATGGTCATCTCTTCTAGGGCTCGTCTTTCCTCCTGAATGCCGATGTATCGCTTCGTGATTTCTAGCCAAAAACAATCCCATGTAGAATAGTCTGGGTCACGAGTGTATCTGCCTAATCCACCCATCACCTTCCGGTATTTTTCCGAGAAGGGTGCCACTTTGTTCCCCTTTGTTTTCCCCTAGGCAAAAACTATTCGGTGTGCATGATTTTCCCACTGTGTAGGGTTGCGATCGAAATAGTCTTCACAGGCTGTTAACCAATTTCGAACATCTTGGTTGTCATGTCCTTCAAAGAAGCATGGTGGTTCCGCTATTAGCTTTGCTGGTCGGGATAGTCCACTGATACGTTCTAAGAAAGCCAAAGTTAACCTGTCCTCAGGTACATCGTTTCTTGGAATAGATGGTCAAAGGGGAGTACGTTCCGGCCTGCCGCCCTTTCTGCCCCGTCCGTCCTCTCCATCACTTTCGGACCTATCATCATTTGGGTCTGGGGCATCACCAAGGTTACCTGGTGGTGGTGGCGGTGGTAGGTTATTTCCTCCATGGTCGACTCCTTTTCCTTTATCCTTCCTAGGTGTCGATGCTGATTCCTTCGTTGGAACTGTGCCCTGTTCCAGTAGAAAAGATGGTTGCCCTAGGTTAGAAGGTCCTGGATCACCATCACTGGGCGCATGCTGAGTCGTTACTGGAAGTGGTTTATCGGCCAGTTGACATAACAAGGCATCAAGTTATGCCTTCATACCTTCATCTTGTTGCCTTAGTTGTTGAGCCGCAATTTCTTGTTGCTCATTCATCCTCTGATTCCATTCCTGTTCCTGCTGTTGTAATTTAGCATTTAGGTCCATTAGGGCTTTTTCCAGAATCCGATCCCTTGTTTCCGAGACATGGGCCTGTTGTTCCTATTGAGCCTGTTGGCGCCGGAATTATTCCTAAACCTAGGCCCATAACCTTTGCTGCTCACTTTCAGTATCGCCACTGAACCGTTCAAGTGCGCGGCTGCCTTCCTGTATTCCAGCATCATTGATAAGCTCACCCCTAGCCATACAGCTTTGCAACAATTCTAGCATTGTGAACCCTTACTTGGCCTCCTGTGATAAAGGTGAGATCGCTATATGATTCTCATCTGCACTTTCTTTCAGGGATCGGTCCAGGTGGCACAATCCATAGACAACATTTTGCTGGAAGTTATCTTGAGTACTGACAGGCTTCTTAGCTCGCTCTACACGTTTTTGAACTCTGGATGATGGATGACCCAAATGTGTAATGGGAGAACTGGTCCGGCTCCGGGGCGGAATTAGAGATGCTGAAGGGGTAGATTCTGTATCATCCTCTTCAACATCTGGTTAGGTCCCAAAGACCTAGGAATAGGGGAGTCATCTCGTGCCATAGCCATGGCAGCTCGCTTATAAACCCGAATGGTTTCGGTATTGGGAAATTTAAAATGGCCAGTCCTCTGGCCTCCAGGCACAAAAGTTGTGAACGTAAGAAAAATCTGACCACTCAGAATCCCAGTCCAGAAATTCATGCCAGACAAAGTCTTGCCCATGAAAGTAGGCGTAGATTTGCGTAAAGTCCTCAGGTATGGGGACTAAAAATGGGTTTGTGAACCACAAGTGTTGCAGACTTTCAAATAGCGGTATTTCCGCAAGGTCTGTAGAAACTATTTCTTCAAAAGAGGATATGGTAGATAACGGATCAAAATTCAGGATAGCTTGTCTTGATAGTGAAGTATCCGAGATACTTCTTAGTTGTTGGTTCGGTAAAGGTTCAAAAATTGAACTCAGAGATCGAGGTTTGAGTCGTGGATCTTCCATATAATCGTGGATAGATTATTATTTGCATTTGGTGAAAGCAGTGATCCACCATCCGTCTTGCTGATATATTCTTTCTGTATATTTGTTGTGTATAGCTTGTAGGTGTCTGAGTGCGACTGCACGTATGTCAAGGGCAAATCCTTCACAACAGACAGGAAATACGTTGTCAAAACTGAGAGGTCTACAGTGCCCACAATGTTTGCACTAATGAAAGCATTGAGCGTCGTGATATTCTTCAGGCATAAGACGAAATAGCTGAGAGAATATTGTAGAGCTTTGGTGACAAGAGAATGACAATATAGTGTTATGGGGTAGTCAATTTGGTACTGCTGAATTGCCTAGGCTGTGCTTGTATCGAGAGGGTAGGAGAACTGTCAGAAAAGCTCCGATAAGAATAAAGATAAAAGGTAAAGATGGTTCTCGAAAGCTTTAAAGTTGTTTTAACTAATAATTGAATATATTGTTAAGATCTCTTCTCTGTTGCTTGATGATCCCTTAACTATACGGAACTGCTAGCTATTTATACAATTCTCCTGGTACTTATGTTAGCCATATATATGAAGTATCCTTAGATATCATGGCCGGGGTCATGGTAAGTGGAAACCCGGTTTGACCCTGATAATGTATGCCCTGCTCGGTCAAATGATCCTCCGAACTATTTGGTATCCTAAGGGTGTCTAGCACTCCACCAGCAAATAGCCTTCGATTCATTTGCCAAATAAACTATGTTCAAGTAGATGTAGCACAGTTGCAAACATCTTACAGAATACCAGTTGATCAGTCTGGATGGTCGTCTTTCCTGCATATATGCACTCAAGTGTATATGCAAGTGGATTATCAAGAGTCATAGTACTCCGTACATTAGAGTCTAGATCTTTCACCGAGGCTGAGCAGCTCTGCTATAGAGACTACTTCTTGCCAGCATGGGTTGTAGTCATATAGTAACCTCCCAGTTCTATATACTATCACATCAACTAATTTGTACCATTTCCCATATGTGTAATACAGTGGAGCTAAGTAGTCCCTAGAATAGCTGCCAATTGGCCAAGTAGACCAGGAGGACTACAACGCTTGCATATACGGAATTGCCACTGGGCAACTGAGTCTTGACTGAGATAATGAGTCTCATGTCGACTTGACAGCAGGCCACAGACTAGACTTAGATCTGAAAGGTATTTCTCTCCTCAAGACATAAATGACATGCATTGCCGAAAACTAATCAGATTGGTTGGCACTCATCATTCTAGCGATCTGCAGTCTTCTGAAGATGACACAGAGAAAGTCCTGCATTGATAAACCCTGAGTGAAGAAGCGTGCTCAATTATAGTCAGAGTAGGGATGACTGTCGATGACTTTCATAATTCTACCTAAATAAAAGCTATTGGCACTCTACTCTGATAACCAACTATACTCTAGAGAAGAACTTGACTTCAGTGAAGCTTCTGTTTAACGATATCATGTTTTACCTTTTGATTCATTACTTCTATCTTTACCTACTGGAAACTTTATTCTGAGTCTTTGGTGCAGTCGCAACCTTTGCAGACATCATACTACACAGTCGTTCAGTTACAGTTATAAGCAACATGAAGTCAGTAGTAATAGTAGAAGCATAGCTGGATCTGGTTATAGTTGCTTCTCCCCACCTATTTTACCTTAAAGTGAATTTTGGACTTTTTTCAATACTACATAACGATCTACACAATTTCACAATACTTGACCTGTCAGGTTACACAAATATTATATGGCTGGCTCTTCAAGAAGGAAAAAAGGAAAGAACCCCGCTGGTGATGACTTCCCATCCACCTCCAATATCCCCATCACCAATGAGGGGAACCCTCCTATATTGACAGCCATGCCAATCCCCTCTTGCAAGCGACTAAGAAGCACCACCGTGTTGATCCTCCCTCCTGTTTATAGGGAAAATAGTGATGGTACACTATTTGTCAACAATAACCCAACTGGGTTCTAATTTAACAACCTCTTTCACAAGGTTGCTGAAGAATCAAGCCCTGGCACCCGGCATATTGCACAAGCCCACCTCACGGTGAAAATGTTTTGCTTGATGTACAACAACTATAGAGCAGCAATCGATATGCTTACGGAAAACCTTACAGCCGCGATACAGGTAGTCGACAGACTACGCAATGCCACACTCCGCCCTGTAACACCCACTCAGATCCCGATCCCTTTTTCACTAGCGAACCCAAAGCCCACTGAGGTACCTGTGGAGGTACTTGCAAGGCCTCCCACCCAACCCCCACCCCCTCCGCTGAGCAGTACCCCATATGGTATATTATGACTATGGTCGATGGTAGTAAGAAAGGCAGGAAGAGGAACACCCAACCGAAAGTAGATCCCCCAACTGTGTCTAAGGCCAACCCCACTACAAAATCCTCCCAGATGAGGAAGGGCACCACTGCAAGAGAACACCGCCTGATCATTAAAAGAGAAGCCGGACCACTCTACACATCGGCTCTTGACCTTTGAAACGATATCAACCATGTTCTGGGTAATAGATACGTTCAAACTGTGTCTATTATTGGGCACACCATAACAAACACCACTATGGATACAGTCAATGCTAGCCTGCTATCCAGCAAGGTTAGCACCTTCATACACCTCATTCCTGGCACCACCACTGTTAAGCTAGAAACCCCCACGACCCACCTCTTGGTTCATGGTTTTCCTACAAATTCCTCCCTAACCTCTTTTGCCACAGAGCTCACTAAATATAATACGGGCCTCGTAATGGCATAACAGCCCTGTTGGTTAACCTCTGTCTTGGTAGAACTGATAATTCAGCCTCAACCATTGTCATCTCCATTTCCGGCCCCAGAGCCCCTGACATTTCAGGTGTTGCCTTGCAGCCTTCTCCCCAACATATGGGACCAAGCACCGATTGCGCTTCAACTGCCTTACCCAGTGTTCCAAATGCCAAGGCTTTGGCTACCACAAAAATAAGTGCACATATTCTGCCATCTGCAGATGGTGTGCAGGCCCACACTATATAGGGGCCCACACCAGCCCCACAAACACCTGCCATACGCGTGGCTGTCCTTGCAGGCATTCGTTCCTTAGGTGTGTCCACTGTAATGGACTCAGGACGCCCACTACTTCCTGTGTCCTTCCTGTCCGAAACAGGCCCCTGGCATATTGGAGAAAGAGGGAGAGGAAGGCATGGTTCTTACTTGATTACTATGATAGTATCATAGTAGTTACATAGGCCAGGCTTCTGATTTCACCTCTTGGTTGTTTTTGTCGCTGATATTGTACTGTTTCTGGTAGGTACAGACCACTAGTCTGGACACATGGGTCATTTACAGGTTAGAATTTACTTTGTTAAGATAGCAGAGGAGGAGGTGATTTCTTTTGTTTAATAGATTTTAGGCCATAACTTAGGTTGAATGCCATATATTTTCCTGTAGTAAGCTACTAATAAACCGCGGATTTAACAAAAGAAAAAAATGGATCCTATTACAGTTGTTCTTTCCCTCCTAGTAATAACTTCCTAACTAGTTCTTCTTTTCTTCTTCTTCTGCTTATTATTAGTGCAACCTTGGTCCTAGTAATTTAGGTATTGCTATCATCCTACTATATCTTTGAGATTGATATAGTCTTAGGTATCTCTACTACTACTTGTTTGGATACATTTACTTATTTTGTTAGCTCTACCCTGTTGCTTTTAACAGTTTGTTTTTGGAATATAATTTACTTGTTAGACTTCCTCTGATAGCATATCAGTTGTCCTTCTTAGATAGGATGTTTGCACTTCTGTTTTATTTTCTCAACTAGAATCTATTGTATTTAAAGAACCTGTAATTCCTTCAGGTTTCAAACCCAGAAACCTCCTGGAACTATCATCTTTAATACTACAAGTTGAACAGTTACTCTATTAATTACTCACCTTTCAACTTACCGACTGAAGACCGATCCATTGACACTTCTCCCCCTATCCTAATACTTTCAACCGAGTCCCTTAGGAATTCCCGTGATACTTGGGAGTAGATCGCAATCCTCTTATGATATGTGGACGACATATTGGCAATGATGAGGTACAATTCAAAAACCATTGACCAACCAATCCATCAGTCCATTATTGACAAAGTCAGAATTAGAGCTGCCGAGGCCCGCTATACCCTAATGGCGACCAAATTCGAACGCATCCACATCAACAACAAGACTAAGATCGACTGAGTCCCATGATTGGGCACCTATTTACCCGGGAGTAGAGGGCAAGGAGTTGCCCGGGGTATTATATCCCCCCAGACTGGAAGTGAGACCATCACATTCGTACCTGGATCGCTCGAGTGACCAGGTCCGGGTTCGCCATAGTACCACAATCCAACCACTACCAGGTTGGGGGACTGAATACCTGGTGTGTACACAGAGTTATCAAAGGCCTAGCCCTCCCACAGCTCTCCTACGGCATCAAAATATAGGATAGCAAAAAGTTAATAAAAGAGGTAGGACTGCACCCTTTGTAAGATTATTCTCTCCTTCCACACTTGCTTGATGTTGGCTTTGATGTCCGTTGCACCCTACTTGTGGCTGGAAGCGTTTAGGATAACTGAGGGGATAGCTGACCTGTCTAGCCAGTTCTTGGACAAGCTGGTAGGTCCGTCGAGGGTATGGGGAAGGAGGGCCAGCATGTTCTGCCTCTCCAGCATGTACAGGTCCATGAGTGGGATGCAGATCTCACTAGAGATGGCAAGCAGGGGGGTCTCCTTTTCGAGGCCAAAGCTGTTGCGGATAGAGTTGAACGACATCCGGTACAATGGAAACCCAAGAAAGAAATACAGCCACCTCTGGGGTCTCAATAGGCACCGGCTACGGGAAATCATAAACCTGCGAGCAACCAGTGGATGTCCCTACCAGCCGATGGACGGGAAAGGACGCCAGCGCAGAAGCAGCAAGGACACAATAACCTCATACCACCTTATGAACACATGCCCCCGGGTCAGCCCTACGACAACCCCACTTCATTCTAAGGAGGGGATAAAGGAACTGGCCAGATGGATAGAGTCCTGGCCAGAAGACCTGAGAAACACCTAATCAGCCAAGGCAGCCGACAGGGAAGCATATAGAACACAGACCACCGGAGCAGCAATTAACATAGCAACCTCCCAACCAGGCAGCAGCGCACCACAGTGTAGCGGCGGCTCAAACAAAACCCGGAAAAGGGAAACTTGTGACTTTTGCGGGAAGACGTACAAGGTCATGGCCATCGCGAGGGCCAGGTACATGAAGACCCAAGCCCCGGGCTACAAGAGAGGTGGGGGCAGGATGAAGAAAAATAAGTGTCCCGGGGACAAGGAGGACACCAGAGAAGCGACGGGTGGCCCAGTGGCTAGTGGGCCTAATGACTAGCAGTGGTGTTTCCTTTGTACACGACCACAGGGTAGAGGGTACAGATGTGGGTTTCTTTTGTTAGGAGGATTTCATGAAGTACACGACTGTTGGACTTGGAGGAAGACGGGATAGGTTTCTTTTGTTGGAAGAATTTTCCTAACGTACACGACTCCCGGAGGCGGAGGCCTAGGGTGTGGTTTCTGTTATGGAAGAACTACAGAAGGGCGAGGGAGAGATGAGCATGGGGTCGGGGGAGTTTCCTATGTTGGAGCAGGGCAAGGGTACTGCGGTGGTAGGCCTTGGGCGGAGAGGGGGATTTCCTTTCAATCGGGGGACCAGGCTCTGGGGAAGTGTCCAGGGACGCGACTAATGTTTTTGAGTACGAGTAAATTGTTCTAGAATAAGGTTAAGCTACGACGTCCGAAATTCCCTCTCTTGGATAGGGGGGCGAGTGCACAACGAAAACTAACCCCTTCAACCCCAGTTTGAGACAAAAACAAAAGAAAAATGTGCCAGACCGTACCAGCAAAGGCAACTCCAACGTCCTAGAGTGAGGCTCAATTATTCCAGTTCTTCAATTATTCCAGTTCTTAAGGTAATATAAAATTCATGAACATACACAATCTGTGCTTCGTCCACATCGAAGGATCTAATTCGTTGCTGGTGATGTCTTGTTGCCACCCCTCACTAGACTATCTATAGGATAGGTGCACCTCAAACTCTACCTTCACCCGGAACACACGATACCAAAAACCACCAAATACACCCCCTCAATTCATAACTCATGCTATACTACAGTACATAACATAATATACTACACATCGCCATTCAAACGCCCCCCAATCATTCCCAACATAAATTTCTCAAAAACGGCAAAACCTCAATTTTTGCCTCAGTCCACAATCTTTTGAGTGAAAAACAAAAATCTCCCCTCCAACGTCCACAACTGCGACAGCTAGACGCCAAATTTCGCCAATAAAAAGGAAAGCAGTCTGGTTACAGTGTCGCTGTCCCCGATGGTATTTGGTATTCCGTCTTTTTCTAGCGAAACGGGGTATGCGGGTGAGATGAGATGAGATACAATGAGGAAATAATGAGATGGATGAAAACGGTAAGGAAATAAAAACATGCTTAACACTAGCACCGCACTAACCGACCCCTTATATACCGATACCCTCCCAGCCTAACCTAACTAATCAATGATCAATCCCAAAATCGCATCCTTCGTCAATCGTAAAAAATCCAACCAGGAAAAACAAGATTAAGTCAAGAAATCTTTGCTTTCGCACACCCACTAATAGAGAAGAGAGCAGGGAGGAAAAGGAAATGATAGGAATAAAGAATACCCACAGCGCTATATACCCAAATGAAACCGCATAATCCAAAGATAAAAAAGGACGGGAAAGGGGAAGAATTAAGAATGGGGTAATGAAGAAACACATCTGCCTTCTAGCATTTCACGCAAACCCCTCCACAATAGGAAAAGAACCAAATTGTCATAATATACCGTCCGATGTCCACTCATTCTCGGCGATCAAGGAAATCACCTCCGATAACCCTTCTTTCTCTCGTCCTTATACCCCCCCGGGGTCGGATAATAAGACCCCTCTCCCGCCACCCTCGCAGGTGTGTCCTCCCGGCTCAACGGCGGCGTCGGCGCTGGCGGTAATCCCTCTGGGAACTCCACCTTCTCTCCTCCAACCTCCTCCTCAGGGCTCTCAATAGTTGACCTCGATGCATTCCAATAATCGCTCGCACTCTCACCTTTTGCCGCCATCGAAGCTTGAAACCATGCTTCTGCCGCACCCTTGGGAGGTCCGGGTTTCTTTTCAGTAGGCGTCTCGCCGAGGGTTTCGGTGTCTGTAGTGTCGGGCGGTGGGGGCGTGGGTGCTGGTGGGGGGACGGGATGGGAGGATAGACCGCCGCGGACGTGCCGGAGGCGGATGTTAGGTGATGGGTGGTGACTGTTAAGAGCGGGGATAGGTGGGGAAGAGTAGATTCTTAGGGCCTTTTCGTCCCCTGGCCTCGGTACTGGTTGTTGCTTCTTCGGCGTTTGGAGCTCCAACTGTTTCTTCTTTTCTCTCCCGGATTCAGCGTGGCGGTAGTACGCTGCTACGTTCGGGCCTACCCATGCTTCCGACGAGGTAGATGAGACAACAGACGAAGAAACTATAGATTCGGTGTCTGAACATTCCTGCTCCTTCTTCATCTTTTCTAGCGCCATTTTACGCTTTTGCGCGTCGGCCTGTTTGTAGTAGTTTGCTAAATTGGCTTCGTCCACCCATGTCTCCCCCAAGCTCAGATGAGATTTCGACTGTCTCAGATTCTCAGCTTTGGCTGTACGGTAGTATGCTCCGAGGTTTGGGTCTGCGCCTGGTCTTCCGTCCCAGGGTCCAGCGGGTTTCCGGGGTTCAACCACCCCGTCGTGCTGGGGGAATGCCGGGGAGTCCGTTATTCGCTTTTGTGAGGTGTCCTTCTTTGGTGCATACCTGTAGTATGCTGGTTTTCTAGTCGACATTTCTGGAACTATAGGTCCTGACGACGGGATGCGCCGTAGGTGCGTAGAGGAGGTTGTTGTGGAGGATGAGCCGGATGAAGAGATACCTGCTAAGGAGGAGCTGGAAGAGCTAGGGGACGAAACTGGATGTGGGGAGTAGGTGATTTGCCGAGGCGTTGGTTTCTCAGACTCTGCTGATGACGTTGATAATGATGAGGAGGTTGTAGTTGTGATCGAGGAGATTGATGATGCAATAGATGCCGGCCGCTCGATGGGAGGCTGTGGGGATTTCGGTTTCGCAGCTGGGAGTGGAAAGCTCACAAGCGCTCTAGCCACAGGCGGCTGACTAGAGGGTACTTTGTTCACCGGTGGCGATTTGATAGGCGGGGCGGCCGCAACAGCTGAAGCACGAGCCTTCTGCGGGGCCTTCGAGGCCACAATGGGAGTAAGAACTGGAGCAGCCGCAACCTTCCCAGGGAAATTTGTTGTAGGAATTTGAGACCGGTCAATTGGCTTATATGCCAACTGATCTGGGGAAGGATATGACACTGTTGCAATTATTGGGTATTTCTGAAGAACTGCCGGAGCTGCCGCGGGCGAGGAGGTTGTAGCAGCCAGAGGAGCAGGGCTTATAGTTGGGGGCTGTTGAACGAACACAGCCTGAGACTTCTTTACCGGCTGAGCAACTGCCGGGGTAGGAGGTGCGTCAACAGATATGCGAGGAACTGGGAGTGCTGCTGGACGAGCCTGAACCTCTGACTCCCGCGACCTTCCCTCTACCACATTTGAGGGGGGAGGCATCAGGCTATTCATTGTGATACCCAGGCCAATTGGAGAAGAAGCAGCTGCAATCTTAGCCGACCTTTTGGGTTGAATGTCTTCAGCTTCACTACCCTTTGAGTTCTTGCTCTTTTGGCTCCCATTGTCGCTTCCCCATCGGCTGCTTCCAGGCCGAACGACCATTAACCCGGAAACAGATCCACCACCCTCCATTGGGACCCTCGCTGCGATAACTCGGTCCCCAGGTCTTATATCCATATCGCCTTTGTTCCTATCCTTACCCCTCTTTTCCCGAGGAATTCGTGGTGACGGAAGTGGTGTGGAGTTTGAGCTCGATTGCTGCGAGCCTGGTGTTTCTAAATATTTGCTTCGTGAGGAAGATCTGTGTTGTGACGATGATCGTTTTGTCGGGCTTGGGGTTGGGGTATTCATTGCTGACCGGGTAGACATTGCTGGCGACCTTCCCCCAGGCCCTACCATTGGACTAGCCGGGGCTAACCTCGATGAGCCCCGGCCTCTCGTTGACGACCGCCTACTCGGCGGAAGCGACGATATCGGACCCCCCACTGTACTCCCATTTGTACTCCCACTCACAGACCCACCCCTTGACCCTTTCCTAGTCGATGATGTCCGCGCAGGCGGCGGCGCGCTTGTTCGCGGTGATCGGCCAGGCGGAAATTTTGCTACGCGGACGGGTAAATCACTGGAGGTCGATGTAGTAATAGAACCCTTTCGTCGGTGTTTGCGAGGGGATGGGGGTGGGTCCGAACCAGCGGACGAGCCTAAGGAAGAAAAGGAGGACGGTGGAGATTTATCTTTCTGCGCTGGAGGAGGCGCGCGATGGCGGGGAGTAGGCAAGCACATCGTGAGAGGGTCCGCCGACGAAGTGCATCCAGAAGGCCCTCAGAGTGCTGCAGTGCTTGTTGAGGAAACTATTGGACGAAATGGCTAATCGCTGATCAAATCAGAGTTTGTAGCAATCTACTACTCTTCTGGTGCTTTGTCATGTCAGCCAGCTTTTCGGCGCCCCCTGCTCTGGAAACAGTGAAGGTGGTCTAAGGGAAAGGGAAAGGAGGAAAAAAGTTGAGATGAAGAAGTACAGTGGATAAATGAAGTTGGGGGTGCAAGCAATCCTTTCCAGGCGAACTGTCATTGATCGGGGAGAGAAGGTCGGAGCGTTTCAAGCACCCCACGGACAGTGTGGAAAGTGCGCAACAAAGGCAGTCAGGCAAGCAGACGTGGATGTGTCTTCTAGAAAGGCTCAGGAAAGGCACTGGTCGGGGAAGATAGATCTCAGAGACAGGGGGTGTGCTAGCCCCAAGTGAAATGAGGCTGAGCATCGCAATCAATGACGAAAAAAAGAAAGGAAATTGTTGAAAACACCAATATAAAATCGAGGATAGAGATCCAAGGGCAAAAATCGTTCAAAAATAACGAGTAAGTGAACGGAGAAATTGGAACCATGACACATACGGACCTGATGGATGAAAATGAGCCCCACCGGTGACGGACTCTCCACTCTTTTCTCTCTTTCTTTCCTTTTTTTTTCTTCTTTCTCTCTTTTCCTCTCCCCTTCCTTCCTCTTGCCGGTATTTTCTCCAACCAGTTTCTGCAACGAATAACTGCCCCAACCCCCTCCCTCCAAGACAATGTGTCCTTGGGTTCCGGCTCGTTTCAATGCCTAGAGAAAATTGGAGGAAAATTATGTGTAAATTTTCCTTTTCTAAAAAAAATATTGGACGCTATTCCCAAAGGATGAGGGGTACAATACCTCCTTCTATTGCGTTTGCCCTGCCCTCAGCTTCCCACCGTTTCGAAGGGGAGGGAGGAGTCGATAGCCGGAATAGTCGGGAGAGCGGGTAGCCACCGATGAAAGAAACAGCTGAAATCCCCAGAATACCAGTCCAATATACCACTGTCCTTAAGTGACCGACTGATGGCAGTTATCTATCCTCCGCGTGGCTTGTTCGTTGAAATAGGAAGTTGGAAATGTTGTGGTTGTTGATGCAGACTAGTGACTGATTGACTCGAGTCTTTTTTTTGTTGGGGCAACGGTCGTGTTTGTGGTGATCTTCGTCGTCGTCGTCGGGGTCGTCGTCTTCTAATCCCTTCCCAGCGAGAAAGGACAAATTCTGTGGACTGTGCATCCAGAGACAATGTTGTGGGGACTGATTCACTGGCTCGCCATAACGACCGTTGAGCGGGGAGGGGGGGAATTGGTTGATTGACCCCGCTATGGCTCGGGAATAAAAGTTAGCGGATAGCGGACGGTTGCGGGAACTCGAGTACTCGTTCTGACGATGTTTGTCGTAGAGACCGACGACACAAAGAGTGAGAAGAAAAATGAAGAAAAATGCTTCGCTGTTTCCCCGGTCTGGTTGGATCTCGAATGGGGTGTTTTTGTTTTTATTTAGTTTTTTCTTGGTGCTTGGCTAGTGGGCTTTCGTTTTCTTTCCTGGCTCACTGGATATGAAGGGGTTGCCTGGTTGATACGCCAGCTGGGCTGGCCATCACAGGCGCTGTCTGGCTTCTGGGGCTGCTCCTGCGGGCCAGGCAAAATGATACAACCCTTCAGTGTGTAGCCAGAGGGCGCGTACTCGAGTATCATACGTTAGATCGCTGCATCCATCATCTCAATGGGAAACGCTCTGCGCAGTATGGATTTGGCCAAGCCAGCTTCTGACTCGCAACCGAGAGAAAAGTTGAAAACCCCAAGATGAACATGAATTGTGCACAGACCAAACCCGAGAGTAACAAACTGAGGATTCGGAGTTTGTCCGAAGTGATGAAAGAACCGGTATCATATTTAAGTCCCTCATCTGTCCTACCCACTGGCACTACATCCTATTGCACTGTATCTATCCATTTCTGCAGCCTCACTATCGCCCAATTCCCTCTCCTGACAAAACGGTCAAATGCATAAATAACACTTGTCGATCCTTTGTCCACCGCTCCATTTATTCAGCTTGCAAATACGGTAGCATATTCCATTCCGCACCATTACCCTGCTCGAGTACCCGCAGTCGTGATTTGACTTATAGAGGCCCCGCATTCTGTATGAGATCTCGGGAACGAACAAATTGATAGCATATTTTCAGCCTCACTCTCAGAACCCACATCACCACCATCCTCATCGGTGCCATCATATCAGCCCTCCTTCCAATTGTGCCAGCGCTTAAACTACATCACACTAGCCACATCCGTCCTCCGTGCTACTGCCCCCAGCACGAGTATTGAACTCGAGTATATGGGGCACAATATGGAACTACCTGTAACCCTATCCTGCAAGTGACCACATCCAGGCAAAAGGTTAGCAAAACGGGGGAAGGTAGGCCAAATTCCAATCGCTCAAATCGGGATTCCTCGTTCACCCTGAAGGGAAGTGGGAAAATTCTATGCTTTGTGAGTGAAGAGGTTCGAGAGGTTTAGGGGGAGGATACAAGTGGGGCCGACAAAGTCAGCGGGCACAAGCGGTTTTACACTAACAATGACCAACCTCAGACAGCGATAGTATCCCGGTACCAATACGTAATATAAAAAAAAACAGGGTAACTTTGTAGAGTTTTCAGAAAAGTTGTATGATAGACTGAGGACGCATCTGGTAACGACAGGTTTTTCAAAGCTTCACAATCTGAAGGTGATAGTTTGAGCTAAAGGTAACGTCAAAGTGGCATGTCTGGTCACCATTTCTAAAATGCGAAGTGATGCCAAGGGTTGTAGTTTCCATTAAATACAATACAATAGATGTCTTTGATCACATTTCATGCAATATCAACTATTGATCAATCTCCTTTACCTTTCGTGAATCTTTGTTTGAAAATCACTTTTAAGCAATCATCAAATTGAAGTGGTCTAATACCACAATGTTTACTGTAACATAATCTCCTTATCATCTTACTACTAATCTGATTTCATATTGATTATTGATTATTGATTATTGGAGTTGATACCTATTAGCACTAACTTATTATTATTTCTTCCTGTCACTTAGCATTTCATAATAGGTTATGATTTCCATTATTTAACTTCCTTGTACTTTGCCTTATTACTTTTGATTTGAGTATTGCTCTTCTTCTAATATTACTACTGGATTTACATATTAGTAGCAATTACTCTTTAGTACTTATTTGGATTACATTACGTGTTTTGTTAATTATTCCATATCACTTCTGACATATTGCCCCTCAGAACCAAGACCACCTTGTTATACTAGTCTATCAGCATATATAAACTCTTATTTTAGCAAGATATTTTTGTTATTGTTATGTTTAAGTTATTAATATTTAAAGATTATAATACCTTTTAAGGATCCAGTTTTTCAAGCCTGACAGAACTCAATACTTTAATAGTACAATGTGAAAGTTGAGTTTACCTGTTCTAATACTATTTTTCCATATTGTAATATGTATATATATTCCAGTACCAGTATTACCACTCGTGTTAGCCTCTTTTTTATCACATTAATAGCTAATTCCCCTCCTATTTCGCTGTTACCCATATGTGGAATAGTACAAGTTATTTAATATGATAGTATATTGAACTGGGAGGTTACTATATGACTACAACCCATGCTGGCAAGAAATAGTGTTCATAGCAGAGCTGCTCAGCCTCGGTAAAAGATCTAGACTCTAAAGTATAAAGTACTCAGACTCTTGATAATCCGAATACATATGCACTTGAGTGCATTTATGTAAGAAAAACGGCTATCCAGATTGATCAACTAGTATTCCGAAAGATGTTGGCAACTGGGCTATATTAACTTAAACTTATTTCATTTGGCAAATGGATCAAAGGCTATCTACTGGTGGAGTACTAGAAATCCTCAGAGGACTAGAAATTTCATGGGATCATTTGACCGAGCGGAGCATACATTTTTTGGATCAAACAGTGTTTCCACTTGGTATAACTATGGCCAGGGTTGTTAAGGAGACTTCAGTTATATGGCTAACATAAGTACCAGGAGAATTGTATATTAGGCACATGGGTACAAGGTAGTAGAATCCAGTAATGAATTCATACGAAATTGGGCTAAGATACTACTCACACTCTTCCGGCCCCCATGTGGGGCCCGCATGTTACCTGCGGCATCTACAGTAAAAGGTGTCCCCTCACCAAAAAACCAAAGATTACCGCCCCTCTTATGACACCATATACATCATCGCTGTCCGTCCGACCTAATGCTGTGCATTGGATATATGAAGATGGTGACTCAGACGACCCAATGCAACAGGAATCAAGTGCACAGGATCCGTGTCCTCATAGTTACGGCCCATTGCGTTCAGTGTTCACTAGAATAGACTAAAGGTGACGGGACACTCCACGCAAAAAGAGAATATCATAAGTGGGTTCCAGAAGATGAGAACCAACTCAGACCCTGAAAACATTCCTATCTTGGTCTAAGGACCTATCGGAACAGGTTGATAAGGAGAGAAATAGCAATATGATACAGTATTGGACAAATGGTAAGTCTTAGGTCATCCTGAAAGCCATCTGCAAGACACTGGGTAAGCCCATAGTATCCACATAGGTCACCATCCAAGGTGGTGTCACGATTGGTGACTAAGCCAGGCAGGATTTCACATGACTCATAGTTATGAGTCATAAGACTGTTAGATTTCGCACTATGACTCAGTAGTAGTCATGGGGTCTTACATGATGCACACTAGTACAATTATTGTTATATTATGATTGGTTGATCGTGCGCATGACCCACACTGGTGAGTCATATGATGTAATGATTCTAGCACATGACTCACATTATGAGTCATGGGTTTCGCACATGTAACCACTTTAGGACATATGACTTGTTTTATGAGTTTTGATTAGTTGGGGATGCTGTGCAGTTGACTCATAGGAGTCAGCTAATGGTTTTCATAGTATGACTCAATATGACTTATGCCGAGAGTGTGACTCATAGGTATGAGTCACCAGGGTTAGGGTTGAGGGAAGAGTTCTTATATAAGGACCTCTAGGCGGCCTGTAGTTAGGTCACTCTCCGTCTCTTCCACACACCCGGCGATTGAAATCTCAACACTACGAGTTTCATCACCTACTATCCTCCTCCCCTCCCTCCACCTTTGATGGCTATTCTGCCTAGGGGTGTTGGGGGCCCCTCCTCCTCTCGTCCCCCTTGCTCGGGGATACCCTCACATAGGGGTTCTTGTTGGTTTCATCTCACGATGTCTCCTCTCCCTTTCATACCCAGCTTTTACTAGGCCTCGCTTAGCCTTTGCACGGTCGGCAACAGCTCTCATCGCACTTACTGTCGGCGCTGTCGGTATCGGACACCCTGCCAATCCGGCCCCAGCTGGTTAGCGGCTTTAGCGAGGAACACTCATAGTTAGTAGCACTACGGTCTCTGTCTCGGTCAGCGGTGCTCGTTCTATGATTCAGGAAAGTGGTGGTCATGGTCTGCCTAGTCTGCTGTTTCTGGTGATTGCCTCACCCTCCCTCCCCTCTCCCGTCGATTAGATCGACTGGCACCCTACTGCTCCCCCTCACTCTGTAGTGCCCGGCATCATGCCCCTGGTCCTGCGACTTTTACCACGGTTGCAAGCCCTCCCGGTTACGCTCTGTTCTTGTATTGTACTGTCTTCTTGGCCGTTGCTAATGCTAGTTGGGTTCGAAGTAATGGCTGCCACTATCAGTCACATCTGGTTATAGGTGGCTCCTGGTCCTGTATCTCTTTGAGTGTTTGGATTAGTTTTCATTTGTGGTTATATTTTGTTTTGTTTTTTGCTGGAGTCGATGTTAAGGGTTTACCTTATGCTTTCCTGCTTACCTTCTTGTTACTTTCACCTTGTTGTTTCAACTAGGCGTTTGTTTGTTTGCGAGTAGGAATCTGCGGTTAGGCCCATACCAAAGGGTCGTGGAAGTACGGGTTTTGATCCCAGGGGCGGGGAGGTAAGGTTTTTCGACGTCATATCTAGCGATCTATGCGAGCTTCGTACCTTAAACAAAGAATATACTACAATAAAAAAAAAAAA
>QFET01007395.1:0-20331 GCA_003316355.1 Tuber calosporum | reverse complement strand
AAAAAAAAAAAAAAAAAAAAAAAAAAAAAAAAGAGAGAACAATGGCCTGTAGTTAGCACTCTTCACGCAACCATCTAAGTTCTTTCCTATACAATTACTTTAACTCTCTACCCTCCCGCTCCTCTATTGGCATTGTGCGATAGGAACCATAGGGTTTTAGCTATGCATACAATGTAGGCATAGGTCTAAGAACAATAGTGGATCTTCGCCTAGTACTACTCGTTGCAAGAGTACTCCTACCTTGGTGGCTGAGATTAGCGCTACGCCCGGTACCATACTATAAGGACGGTCCGGTTTTGTTTATTCAACCTACAGACAAGTAGTTACCTGTTGCAAGTCAGCTGACAGCATAGGATTGTAACAGGTGGCCACTTGGTGTTCTAATAAACTATTTGTAAATTACACAATAGACTACCTAAGTTTAAGCAGCAGAACAAGTAAGGACATCTCCAACTGAGAAATGGCACATACCATCAGGAAATAAAGGAGCTCTTACGTGTCAATAGGTTGCTGGTGTAACAATAATCTCAGGGCCAAACAGTTCTTGCACTTAAGATTGCAGGACGGAAATGGTTAGAAGTATATTAAAAAATAGAAGTTAGAAGTAGTCCGCGAACACTCAGATGCGGGATATAAATATTAATGTACCTCCAGAGCTTTAGCCATCATCAAGCAACGGAGAAGAGATCTTATCAATATTATAAGTTTGACTTAGAATCGTTTACCTTCCTGCCTTCTTAGACAATCTCTATTTATGAAGAAAGATTACATGCCTTGTTTAATTCACTTGCCCTGAGAATCGACTACCCTTAACACAATAGTGATATTTCTCCTAGTTACCAAGGTTCAAGACATGACTGTCAGATATCTCGAGGTCATAACAGAGGAATCATGCAAGCTTATAGCTGATTCCACCCTCATCGACCAGTCTGTTCTAAAACCTCGTCTAAAAAAAACTTATCCTCTCGATTGAAACCATACTTTATGACTTCCTTCCTGAGATCGAATTCCTACCGAACCCTTACGAACCCTCCTTGTTCACTTACTATAAACTCGTCCCTACCCCTCTGGATATCTCAGATATGGAGAAAGAATGATACAGGCTATCCTTCTAGTGACACCCACTCACTGACTATGGCAGCAAAGAAAGTATAACTTCCAGTTCCTTCTCCACAGACATATCCTTTATACCGTCCCTGCGGGGATTCAGGAGACATCTACTCTCCTTCTAAACAATGTCCTCACGGCAACTGTTGGTAGATCCGAACAAGGCCATGTCTGATATCGAAGAAGTATCCCTTGTAGAAAGCGACTATGTACCTGGACGCTCCTGATCCCCTTTGGCTTTCCACCACCTCTACAAGCCTAATAGACTGAGAATGTCAGCCCCTGGCACCTGTTCAAGCACCACTAGACCTCCTCAGGCCAGAAACCCTGCATTGGAAAAATTAGCAGAACGTATTATACTATCAACAGGCAATTTTGACTGGACCTTGTGTGAATCGGTCGAGAATACCAATCTGGCCTACAATGAACTCTCCAGGTAAGCGCAGGTTCAGGTTGACCAACTTCTGCACTATGCAAACCGTATCGGACATTGTGAACAAATCATGGAAGAGGAGCTAAAACATGTCCATACTGGGTTAGAGATACTGGCAGCAGATATGATTACCCTGCAAACACCAACTACTAAGAAGCTGGAGGCCAAGTAATGAGCTCAAGAACAATGGGCTACACACTACAAAGATGTAAGTACTCAACTTCACACTAACATCAGTGCAACAAGGCAGGAATCTCTTGACCAAGATCGCCAATTGGAAGAAACCCTAGCCCGCCAAAGAGACTGACTTTTGGAAAGGTAGGTCGCGGTACAGGAAGAACATGAGCGGACGAGAGTGGAGTTAAGAGAACTCTACCAACGACTAGAACAAGAATGCATTAGGAGAGAAGCCAATGACAGGAGGCAGAATAAAGTGTCAGACTATATCAGTCGTATATTGGCCCCAATAAGCGAGGCAAGAAAACACAACTACAAATTCTCAGAAACCCACCTAGTGTGAGGGAAATAGTGGAACTACAGCCATTGGGAAATCCTTGGTTGGAAAAAGGGAACACAGCCTGGGTAAGGGAAGAATTCCGCTTTATTCCCTCTCGAGACAAGGGAAAAGCGGTGGATCGAACTGGAGGAAACTACTATGGCGAAAAAGAACCACCAGAACCTCCACCAGTGAATGCATCTAACCCGGGCGATAATGAAACTTGCTCAGAAGCCGCTGGTGGTCCCTCCAAACAAGATGGTTAGCAATAACAAAGACCCTAGATAGAATGAAAGTTTGAATCTGACGCAGATGCATAGGTGGACCTACTAGGTAAAGCATTAGCCCGTACTAACAGATGGCAGGCGGATCCCCGTTTCAAGTTTGAGAATAAGCCTACTCAAGATGAGCGAGTAGTGTTACTAAACTGTGAGTACTACTTTAGGAGAAACCCATAGTAATGAGAAGACAATGAAGAACGCATCAAGTATACATTAGAAAGAATGGAAGGAACCGAGGTGGCCCCTTTGGCAATAACCTACTAGACGACAATAACGTGGGACCATGGATTCACAAAATATGAAGGTTACGATTTTTGGGTCACTTTCTGAGCTGAAGTTACAGAACGATTCTGTATACTGCATAAGGGGCAAAAAGCCTTAGCCAAGATGGAGAAGGTAAGGTACAGAGGTAATATAGAGAAGTACATACAGACCATGGAAAACTATAACATCGAGGCACAAGTATCCGGAATTGGTTGGAGAATTATAATCCAGCAGCTGCTCCCTATTGAAGTCATGCATACCCTATTATATGAAAATTATGACTTGGATAGCAAATAGATCAAGGCAGTCTGCAGGGCTACAAAGGCAGAAGAATCGTTCAAGGAATACCAAGAGCTATTAGGAAAAACCAATCCCGCAAATAGTGATTCCCAGCAAAGAAAACCCAAGGAAGAATTCAAGTCCAGCAAGACTGTAACCTACTCCCAAGTATCTCGAGAATCCCAACAGGACTCTGAAGATACTATTAGGATAGGGGGAGAGGCGTTGATGGATAGGTCTTCAATAGACAAAGTGAAAGTTATGGAACTAATAGAGTAACTGTTCAACTTGTAGTATTAAAGATGATAGTCCTGTGAGGGTTGAGAGTCCTAATCCTTAAGGGATTGCAGGCTCTTTAAATACAAAAGATTGTAGCTAGGAAAACTAAACAAAAGCGCAACCATCCTGTCCAACAAACATGCTAACATAGGCATCATAACAAGGTAACCATATTCTGAAAACAGAGGGTTAAAAGCGACAGGATAGAGCTAACAAAACAAGTAATGGAATCCAAACAACAAGGAACCAGAGATCACTAATACTATACAAATCTAATAGGTATAGTAGGAGGATAGCGATATCCAAATTGGTAGAAGCAAGGAGGGGTAGTGATAAGCGAAACAAGGAAAGAATAACCAGTTAGGACGTCATAACCAAGTAGGAAGAGACAACCTGATAGTAGCGCTTATCAGGTATAAACCCAAATAAGTAATAACCAACATCAAGTTTGTAGTAATAGTATAAACATAGTAAGATTCCATTACAAAGACCACAGATGGAAATTAAAATCAAAAAAACTATATGGCGACTGAAAAAGCTGCCTATAAATTGAAAAAACAAGCAGAAAAATGGAAAAATGCCCCTGCTAAACGAAAGGTCAAGCACAAAAATTGGGTGGAAGCTTATAAAGGAATCCCTAAGGGCAAAATTGATGAGCGAAAGAAAGCCAATCAATGCACACCTTGCACTTAGGCGAACCATAATTGAAAGTTCTTTAGGAAACAGGCCCAGGTATCCGTTAGAGTACAAAAGCGGGAAAATTTCATACCACAATATCGACGACCTCTGATAACCACTGTAACCAAGGGGTAAATTGCACTCACTACCAGGGTGAACCAAGTCTACAAACTCAGAATTTGGGAACGGAACGACATGGATGAAACCTAAAATAAGGTTTTAAGGCACTGGCAGCGACAGCGACTGTGTATTCAGTTATGGACTCCTTACTGGAACTGAAATCAATAAGGGAGCTCGACCTATGCAAGGTACTACTAGCTGGTATTCTATCTGTCTCCATAGGAAACTCAAAGCCACGCGAGAGTCACGAAAAGCAAAACAGACCTAAGGGAGAAATGCAGACTGAGGATTGAAAGATGAGCAAGAAGCGATTATCTTAGACAACACCTCGTGGTAGTCTGGGCCTAACTCCGGGAACCTAAAACTCAAAAAGAAGAAAGCGGAGTGCAATATTTGGTGGATATCGGACCTTAGTACAGAAGACGCTCAATTAAACCCGCGTACTTATAAAGCCCTAAATCTTTACCAGAAATCCAAGGAAGAGTGGACAGACCAGTGCTGACAAGTGACGTCTTAAGAGTGACAAGGAGAAATGAGTCTAGCCAGGATCATGAGAAACCTTCCTGGAACACAAATATATAACAAGTAGGCTGGACAACGGAATAGTTGAACAAACGGAACAGGATTCCAGACATCAAAAACATGAAGATGGAAGAGAATGAGAAACTACAGCCACCTGGTTCACACGCTAAATTGAGCAGGGTAAATCTGTCCTGAACCCGAACTCTGGCTTTCTGGACAGGATAGGCCTGATAGACTCATAAGGTAATCGACGCGATGTGCGAAGAATCTCCTTTGAACAAGAGAGCTGACGATCAGATAATGAAATGGGTTTGGCTCCAGTTAGGCAAAGGCAGGTGCCATGGTAAAAGGCAGGTGTATAGGAACCCTTCAGCAAGGGGTAAAGACCACCGGTAGTAGGCTGCACAGTATACCAAGGAGAAAGATTTTGGTTTGTCTGAGACAGCTTCAATAGCCAAAACCATGCAGGCATGATAACAAACACCCTAGTTACTACACCAATAAAAATGTCATATAAGAGACATGCAGAGGCCCCAAGGGGCCATAATAAAAGAAACAAAATATAGGTACCAGCCCCGCCTTATCATTCATGCCCAAAAGGCAAGGTGACTATTGAAGGTAATGAAGAACGGATCTAAATTCATGTACTGTTAGACTTGGGATCTAATATATTCCTAATTAACCAAGAACTAGTTACCAAACATCCCTTACCATACTACACACACACACATAGCTTGGACATTTATACCATCGTGGGAACAACAGCATCAAATCAGTGAAAACACTATCCATACCCTATCCTGTTAGAAATCTGGTACAATGCCACTGATCTCATATATCTTGCGAAAACGCTAATACCCCCAAATATGACCTAATCATCCCTTTTGGCTGGTAGCATTCAGAACATCCTATAAGGCACATCGAGGTTGCGCCAAAATGGATATTTACAGAGGAAAAATGCCAGAGTCATGTTAACGATAATGGCATAGACCTGATATTTGAAAGGGACGAAACTGTTGCCAATAACCCAGTGGCCCGATTTATCATATAAATCGCTAGTGCATCCTCTAGACTACCGTATGGGACTGATTTACGGCAAATACCTCTCGAATACCATAAATCTAAAAGGGTTTTGCACTGGAAACAGCAGAGAAACTAGTGGGAAGAAGAACCTTCAACCACGTAATTGATTTAATACCAGACGCAGTACGCCCATGGGGCCCAATATATCCTATGTCAGCCCACCAGCTAGAGTGGAGAAGCAAATACCTGAAGAAAATGCAGGTTCAATGGAAAATCGTGGACAGCAAATCTCCTGCAGGGGCACCAATTTTCTTTGTTCCTAAATTGGACGGGTCAATGAGGCTCTGTGTCCATTACTGACAGTTAAATAAACTCACAGTAGCGAACAAA
This sequence comes from Tuber calosporum, assembly GCA_003316355.1. Classification (NCBI taxonomy): domain Eukaryota; kingdom Fungi; phylum Ascomycota; class Pezizomycetes; order Pezizales; family Tuberaceae; genus Tuber; species Tuber calosporum. Next base: position 14,459 of record QFET01007395.1, on the reverse strand, counting down.
TACCCATTACCACTCCTGAGTGAACTTCGCGACTGGGTTGATAGAGCCCAAACATTCACTAAACTTGACCTGAAAGAGGTTATCACCTCCTAAGAATCAAGGAAAGAGATGAGTGGAAAACAGCTTACCGCACACGATACGGCCACTTTGAATACAAAGTAATGCTATTCAGGCTGGTGAATGTACACGCTACATTTTAAGCCATAAATAACAAAATTCTTATTGAGTTTTTAGACCTAGGGGTGGTGGTATACCTTGATGATATCCTAATGTAGTCCAAAATGGAGAAGGAATACATTGACTTGGTCAAGAAGGTCCTTTCTTGCTTAGAAGAATATGATCTAGCGGTATCATCCACCAAGTCAGTTTTTCACGAAAAAAAAGACAGTGGAGTTTTACAGTTATATTGTGGCAATCGATGGAGTCACAATGAGTGAAAGAAAGGTTGAAAGCATTAAGAATTGGAAGGCACCAAGGTCCGTGAAAGGGGTGCAAATATTCATTGTCTCTAACAATTTTTATCGATGTTGCATTGGGGATTGCTCCAAATTCTGCAAACCAATTACTGAAATGTTGAAAGGCGACCCCAGAAAATTCAGCTGGGCGCCGGAACAGGATGGAGCATTTGGGGAACTTAAATACAGATTCATCTCAGCCCCAATACTCGGTTATTTTGACCTTGACAGAGAAACTATAGTGGAAACCGATGCTAGCGATTTTGCTCTAGGGTGTGTCCTATCACAGTTTAAGGAGAAAAAGCTACATCCAGTGGCTTTCCACTCACAAAAGCTCCGCCCAGCGAAATCAAATTACGAGATCCATGATAAGGAGCTACTAGTAATTCTGGCGTCCTTCAAAGAGTGGAAACAGTACCTAGTGAGAACAGAGACACCAGTTACTCTTTATACTAATCATCAGTATCTACAGAATTTCCTTACAACCATGGTATGGAATTCGCGAGAGATACGGTGGTCTCAATAACTGGACTACTACAATTTCAAAACTGTCTATCGACCAGGAAAGCAAGGCAGAAAGCCTGATGAATTAAGCCGATAGGCGGAGTACCATTCTGAGGAGGGAGCTTCGCATAGCGAACTGTTAATCCTCAAGCCTCCACGCTTCTAAACTACCCTGGTGCAGTTAAACCAACCAGAAAGGGAAGAAAAATCAATTGGCATTGAAATAACAGGCCCCTTGCGGATAAAATTGCTATCCCCAAAAGTACCAATGCTTACGAAAAGGTCCTGACTACCAGCCAAATCTGACCTGTATATACTTGAGGATTTCATAATCTCAGCCAACAGACAATGGCTAGTAGAGCCAGGAATTACAGTTGGATTACCAATGGGAGCATCTGGGCACTTAGCACCACAAAGTGGAATGGCAGCTAAATACGGGATTAGCATTGGAGGCAGAGTAATCCACGATGACTATACTGGAGAAGTAAAAGTTGTTATAATAAACCATGGAAATCAAAATTGGAATATGCGCCTAGGGCACTGAATGGAACAAATGATCATTGAGAACATACACATAACTGAGGCGATGGAATTTGATGGACTTGCACATACTGCAAGAGGTAAAGGTAGATATGGAAGTACAGATGTATAACCAAGACGATCCACCACGACACAGACCCAGGTACTGGTCGCATACTTACAAGCGGACCATGCTGAAAACGATTTTCTTGATGAAATACACCATCAAGCGAGACAAGACAAAGGGATACTCCTAATGTCTAATGCAATAATGTACTAGGTCGATATGAGGAAATACAACCAGATATCATTAAGAATCATTGTACAGGCGTGCCAGAACAGTTAAGACTGGCAGGAACGCAAGCAGGAATTGGAAATATTAACAAACAAGGGCAAACCACTACCAAGTAACTAGTCGGTAATGGTAAGATTAATCTACTATAAGCATCTGCTATATGTTCCAGAGAACGAACAGGTGCAGAACAACCATAGCTAAAAGTTGCCACTATTCTAAAGTAGCGGGACATGTTGGTCAGGAACAGACACAGGAAATAGTTACCTAGGACTTTAGTGGAAAGGACTGACAGTGTGGATCAATGACTACGTATGGTCATGTGATGAATATCAACATAATAAAATTCCACAACATGCGCGATTCGGTCTGCTACAGCTTCTGGAAGTTCAGTTTGCTGCTTGGTCATCCATATCCACCGACTTCATCTCACAACTACCAGAGTCACAAAGAACAACACATATTAAGGCTGTCGTGGATCAGTTTATAAAGATAGCTCACTTTATAGGTCTGGAAAATAATGCTACACTAAGGATGTTGCAAATGTATTCTTGAAGAATGTCTGGAAGCTACATGGACTTCCAGCCAAAATCATCTCCGACATGGATGCAAAGTTCTCAGAAAAATTCTGGAAATCCCTATGGAAAAGCTTGGTGATTGAATGAAAGATGTCAACTGCATACCACCCACAAACTGATGGATAAACAGAAATGATAAACACAGTGCTGGAAGGATACCTCATGAACTTTGTTAATTATGATCAAACGGACAAGTACCAGTTGCTACCACTAGCCGAGCATGCCTACAACCTTTCAGTAACAAATGCACATGGCATGTTACCATTCTACGCAAAGTATGCATTCCATCCACAAACGGAATGGATGAAGGAATGCGAAGCCCAAAATCCATGTCCTCTGCTATACGTGCACTGAATGCCAACAATACACCAAGAGGCCATAGAAGCTTTGTAACAAACCCAGGATAATATGAGCAAGTATTACAATTGTAAGGCTAGGAAGAAAACAGACATCGCAGTAGGGGACCTGGTTATGCTAAATACAAAATATATACGCACCAAGCGACCTTCTTAGAAGCCTAGCCCAAAGCTGTATGGCACGTTTAAAGTATTTGAAAAATGGTGTGAACGCACCTACAAACTAGAAATATCGCTGAGATGGAAGTTATATGCAATATTACATGTATCCTTGCTGGAATGCTATCGTATATCCAATCTGCCAGGAAGGGAGTAGTCTCCCTGTGAGCCTGAAAAAATCTATTCAGATCTCGAATGAGAGATCGAGAGAATCGTTAATAGTGAAATAATCTCTTACACCAGCAGGGTTCATGGTCGCAACTGACAGCTGCGTGAGTTACGCTATTTTATGAAGTGGACTGCTTGTTCCGAGGATGAAAATACCTGGGACCCACCACACCACTTACAGCATCCACAGGAATTGGTGAAGGCATTTCATTAGGAGAATACAGATATGCTAAAGCGGGCAGATGTTTAATGACAAGGAAAAGTTCTTCCTAGCGTGACCTAGCAAACATGTTAGATTTTGACCCTACCAAGTCCAGTTCAAAAATGGACACGTTTTTTAGTGTTTGTATTTATTTTGATTGTTATGATAGGAGAGGGTAATCTTAGGAAAAAGGTGATTTGAGACGACCGCTTGGGGGAGGGAGCTCGTATTAGGCATATGGGTACAAGGTACTGAAATCCAGTACTGAATTCATACGAAAATATGGATGAGATACCACTCATACCCCTCAGGGCACCTTGTGGGGCACGCAAGTCACCTGCGGCGCCTACACTAAAAAGTGTCCCCTCACTAATAGACCGATAATGGGCGCCACTTTTGTATTACCATATACATTGCCACCGTCAGTCTGACTGGATGGTGTAACCTGGGTACAAGAAGAGGGAGACTCGGACGACCCACTGCAACTGGAACCATGTGTACAGGATTCATGTCCGCTGAGATACGGCCCATTCTGTACAGCCTTCGGTGGAATGGACCGAAAGTGACAGGAAGGTCCGCTCAAAAATCATTATATGATGAGTGGGCTTTAGGAGAAACTTGAGAACCCACACAGCCCCTGAAAAGATACCTATCTTAGTCTAAGGACCTATCGGAATAGGTTGATAAAGAGAAGCATAGCAATACAATATGGTATTGGACCGATCATAAGTCTTAAGTCATACTGAAAGCCATCTGCAATACACTCGGAATGCCGGTAGTATCCACATAGGTCACCAGCCAAGTTGGCCACTTGGAGTTCTAAGAAACCATTGGCAAATTCCACAATTGACTACCTAAGTTTAAGCGGCAGAACAAAGAATAACATCTCCAACTAAGAAATTGTTCACACTATCAGGAAATAAAGGAGCTCTGTCATGTCGATAAGCTGCGAGGGTAACAATATTCTCAGGGTTAAACAGTTCTTGCACTTAAGATTGAAGGACGGAAATAGTTGGAAGTATATTTTAATACAGAAATTAGAAGTTGTCCGCCAACACTCAGATTCGGGATATAAATATTGAAGTGCCTCACCAACTTTAGCCATCATCAAGCAACTGAGAAATGATCTTATTAATATTATAAATTTGACTCAGAAACTTTTAACTACAAGCCTTCTTAGACAAACTCCATTTACGAAGCATGATTACAAGCCTAGTTCGATTCGCTTGCACTTAGAATTGACTACCCTTAACCTTATATAAATAGCTAGCGGTCCCCCATAGTTAAGGAATCATCTAGCAACGGAGAAGAAACCTTTACAACATATTCAGTTATTAGTTAAACAACTTTAATGCTTTCAAGAAATCTTTAACTTTTAACCTTTATTCCTAACGGAGCATTCCTGCCAAATCTCTGACTTTCCCAATACAAGTACGGCTTATGCAATTGAACATTATAGAATTAGCTATCCCGAAATATTCATTGTCGCTCAAAGTGGTTGGAACCAAGTTTGATATAGAATCAAGTGTGATGCCAGACTCTTTTTTTTTTTTTTTTCTCTATCTTCTTAACATATTAAATATTAATAGGATTACATACTACTAGTTATTAACCAAATATGTAGATTTAATTTTATGATACGAAGTGTTGATTGAATATATTCTTCAAATGCAATCTTGTTGATATGTTCTTCAAGTCTATTCTCTTTGTATCAAAAAGAGATAAAATTCACTCTCCAGTATCTAAAATATATTTCATATATTGAATTACAATAAATTATAACCATAAAATCATTTTTGATGTCATCCATTGAACATCTAGTGTATTGGAAATATACAATAAAAGATAGCTATCAAAATTTAATAGATTAAAAAGACAGGAAAAGAAAAAAAATGTCTAATGTTACACTTGCTTCTGAGTGACACTAGCTTCCACCAACCATGAACAACAGCGCAATTGGAGGAGAACCGGCTATTATGTATTGTGGGAAGATCCTCTACCCCCTTCTGTTATAAATAGTGACTAAGTGATAAGTATTTCACATGACTCATAGTTATAAGTCATGAGGTTGGAAATTTCACACAATGACTTATTAGTAGATATGGAGTTTTACATAATACACATTAGTGCAATCATTGTTATATTATGATTAGTTGATTATACGCATGACTCACACTTATAAGTCAGATGATATTTAAAGTTTTGCACATGACTCACTATAGGAGTCATTGGTTTCACTCATATGACCATATTAAGGCACATGACTGATTTTTTAAGTTGTGATTGGTTTTGGCATGCTGTGCAGTTCAATTATAGGAGTCAGCTGATATATTTCATACAATAATGCAGCATGAGTCATGCAGGTTATATGACTCACAGGTATCAGTCAGTGGTGTTAGGATTAAGGGAAGTATGTCTATATAACGATCTCTAGGCGGCCTATATTTACAACCCTTTATGCAACAATCCAAGTTCCTTTCTCAACAATTACTTTACCTCATGTTCCATTATTGGCATTGTGCGATATGAGTCAAATAGTTCACCTATCAACAACATAGACATAGGGCTAAGAACAATTGTAGACCTCCAATCCGTACCATTAATTGCAATAGTACTCCTTCCATGGTGGCTGAGCTTAGTGCTATCCTGAATACAAGCTCAAGTTCAGAATAATGATAACCTGGATGACACTGTTGTTATCAGGATACCTCCTGAAAAGTGGTTACCTGTTGCACCTCTACTAATAGCCTAGAATGATTACTCCTTCTCTATCATTTTACAAAATAAGTTATAAAAGACTATCCTAATAGGAATATTATATTGATGGAGGATAATACTCTTATACATATCCACTATTATCATAATACTCTTATACATATCCACTATTATCATAATACTCTTATACATATCCACTATTATCATAATACTCTTAGAGAAAAGTTTGACTTTAGAAAGTTAGCATAGTCTGCTAACTCAACAGATGTAAATCTAAGTGATACAATTAGGTCTGAGATTAAGGATAAGCTTTGCAGCCAAATTGGGTGACAAATGACCGTTCGTGAGATCCTTCACTTCCTTCAACCTGTATGTCCCACATTACTCTAAGCTTATATTCATTACTACTACTAATATGTCAATACTAACTAGGAGTGGAACCACTACCCAAGGGACTGGATAAATCATGATATTTAATCTATCTCCTCTCATGTTAATGCCTGAATCTCTAACAATAGTTGAAATAATTTTAACTTTTAGCATTTACTTTGATCTTTTACTCTTTTTCTCTCTCTTTTATTGTTATTATTTCTGCTTCCCTTTTTACTTCACTTCCGCTTACTTCATTACCATTATTATTTGTTTATCTTCATTTTGCTTGTACAACTCTATCTTGACTCCGTGTTCCTGACAATATTTCCCCATTTTCTACTCAAGTACTTTTACCTAGTCTATCCAATCAAAATTCCTCTCATTCACACTTATGCGGCTTCATGCATGCTAATGCATGACTGGTTGTGTTTACAAAAGTCTGGACATTACAAGTAGGTAGGTATATATATTGAGAAAAGTGCAATTTGCACTTATGAAGAAAATCAGGTAAGGGGAGGTTGACAATTCAAGTACCCATACACTGCAGTTCCGGTACTTGAATAACAATCACGTTGCTGGAAGTCCTTGTATGATAGGATGGTGAATAGGAGGGAAACAAAATTTAATAAAAAATGAATAAAAAACAAATTGGTCAAGTAGAGCTGGCAGTCCAGCTGCTCACACTGCTCACAATATCAAGCCCTCGCAGCACTATTCTCCGAAATCTCAAGTAATATACAATAAGTAATCCACAGACAAGCATGTCCGAATGTACAGAGAAAGAGAAAACTCTTGCAGGAGAGCTCTACTCGTAATGTCGTGACATTTGTGAAAAGGATTAGGCTTGCATTAGGGTACATTAGGGTGCATTAGCCTGTGTTTTAGAGAGCAACCAATTAAAAGTGAATATATTGAAAATTAGTCAGAGAGTGAATAAAAACAATCGACCTCATGCTCAACAGAGGAGTAGAAGAGATAATATCTTCAACTTGCCTTTAATTTTCTCAATATATATATAAAATGCGAACTTCACAAGGTTGAAGAACATCATTGAACAATCGGGGTCAAATCATAGGCTATGCCATACTGGATGGGGCTCAAAAGATGACCCTGCAACAAATCTCGGAAAGAAGAGGTGTTTTAGTAAGTACTTGTTCTAATATCATTAGAACAGCGTGTCAACGAGCACTCAAAAATGGTACCTCTGATCTCTGTGCAACCGGGAACCTCACTCCAGTACCTACCTTTATAAGGGGATCCAATGAGGCACTAACAGTTGCATAAAAGAGCCACTTGGTGGAGGTAGCATTGAAGGATGCGGAGCATTGTCAGATGACATTTACTCAACTGGCTGAGGCTGGTAAGTTTGTATTTAATTTTCAATATTTTTTATTTAATTTATATTCTTATAATAATATGTACATAACTAAAATAATAATTAATATTATAATAGCCGATTTAGATGTTAGTAGACAAACAGTGTCAAAAGTACTTTCAGACAACAAAATTCATTGCTGAAAGCCAACCTCTAAACCAATCCTTAATCTAGCACAAAAGGCAGCACGCCTTGCCTTTTGTATTACTCATCAGTATCAAAATTGGAAATTAGTTATCTTTACCGACGAGTCATACTTCGAGACAGGGAATCTACATCGGCGTCGGGCAGGCGGGGTTTTATATCGTGCTGGGCAGGCATATAAACCTCAAAACATACAACGAAAGTTTGCTCAAGGGGCAACAGTGATGTTTTGGGGAGCTATTATATATGAAAAGTCTGGTATGAAGCTTGTATTTATATTATTATTTATAATATTATTTATTCATTTAATTTAAGGTATATAAAGCTAATAATATAATATTAAGGAAATCAACTTACATATCATATGTATACATCACCTTATGAGACTTTACAGCAGCGAAAGGATTCTATAATGGTTCTCCAAAGGGAATATGAACATGAGATAGCAGAAAATACAATAGCTTCATTAATGGGACTTCAACTCCCATTGCCTGAACCTGAGCTCAAGATTCGGAAGGTTGATAGGAAAGGAGGTATAGATTGGTACATCTATCGCAAGCGTATTCTAATACCTCCTTTGTACCCGTTTACAGAACTAGTAATTAGAGACTTTCCCAAGTATCAGATTATGAAAATGGAGGATAATGCTCCTGCATATATTCACCATTATCGTAATTTACCTCGGGAAAGATTGGGATACCAGAAGTTAGTTTGGCCGGCTAACTCCCCAGACTTAAATCCTATAGAAACAATTTGGTCAGAGCTAAAGGATAAGCTTCATGACAAAATTGAACCTCGAATGACTGCATGTGAAATCCGTACAGTTCTTGAACAGGTTAGTTTTATTGTATCTTGCTTCTAATATTTATTTTTATTTATTATACAATTTATTCTTGTCACTAATATACAAGCAGGAGTGGAGGAATTATTCACAGGATCAAGTGAATCACCATATCGACTCCATGTCTGCAAGAATTGAAGCATGCATTGCTGATAATGGAGGGAATAATTTTAATTTCTAGTTTTCTTATTTCTTATGTCCTTCCCCTTTTCTCTCTCTCTCTCTCTCTCTCTCTTCTCTCTTTTTTTTTTTTTTTTTTTTTTTTTTTTTTTTTTTTTTTTTTTTTTTTTTTTGCTTTATTATTCAGTAAACTATTTGCTTGCTTTGAATACCTCTTTACCGTGTCTCTTCTAGATAGGAATAAACTTGATAAGACCAGTATGCGATACTCTGTTGTTCTCCATATTTACCCCTTGCGAGTTGAACCAATAATAATTGCTTATACCTGCACTAATTCGGCCTAAGGCACTCTAATGCACCCTAATGCAAGCCCGGTCCTTTTCACAAACGTCACGACATTACGAGTACCATGCCTTCACTGACGAGCTACAAGTAACTGCGGAGAGAGCCACATGTGCGGCGGCCTGCCGGGCATTTAACAATGCCACGTACCCGATGCCGTGTCTCCAGCGTGCAAACCTATTTCGAGCGTACTACCTCCCCTAACCCTCTTTCTATCAGCCCCGAGCTAACTTACACCTTTAGCATCCTACACCAAACCCCCCTCCCCCCCACCACCTCTCCCTCCGACTTATCTAAGGAACCCTGGATAGAACCCCCCTTCACAGCCGTCTACGGTTACAACATTAACATATCACCCGACGTGTACCTAAACTTTGGCTGCGCGATCCTAGACACTTGTAGAGTTACCATCGGCGCGCGTACGCTTCTAGGACCCAATGTTTGCCTCTTCACCGCCGCCCACCCGCTCAGCGCAAAGACGAGGGATGGGCCTCGCGGGCCGGAGTACGGCTCGCCTATCACGATAGAGGAGGACTGTTGGCTCGCCGGGAACGTTACTGTCCTGCCGGGCGTGAGGATCGGGTGTGGGAGTACAGTTGGTGCGGGCAGTGTGATTACGAAGGATGTTCCCCCGAGGTGTCTGGTCGCGGGGAATCCGGTGAGGGTTGTTAGAGTTATCGAGGAGGATCTTGCGGAGAGTTTTCCAAGGGAGGGAGGAAGGCTTTGGCGATTCCGAAGCCCAGTGCTCCTACTATAGGAGAGGATGATCTTAAGCTGCTTATGCAGAGATTGCAAAGGTTAGAAGCGGAAGTGGGAGAGGCGAAGAGGAGGACTCCGTAGATTTTTTAGAAGTGCTCTAGACACCGGTGCGCGTGTGCACTACATAAATCATTATGATTGAGTTAATTCACAATTTCCACACTTTACGAATTCCTCGGCAGGACCTAGCCCCGCCGGCGGAAATATAAACAAGCAGTGCTGCCTATCCGTCAGCCAAACCATGCATATGTTACGGTACGGTACTCGAGCAGAAAATGAATAACTACCTGCCTCGGCCAAGTAGCAATAGATTCCCCCGAGCGCGGTGACACAACTTCCCTCCTTGCCTCTCAACGGAATTCCGTGAGCGTCTTGCGTGTTCAAACGGTTTAGCCAATCAGAGGCCAGGGCGGAGCAGGGAAGTGGCGAGTGAGGTGAGGTGAAGAGAAGTGCAATACCAGTATGGCACCTGTAGCGCCCAGGGTAGGTAGGGGGGAAGTCTTGGGACATACAGACATTATCAAGTTTATTCCTGTCTAAGAGGAGACACCACACACTCGTTCAGGGATTTTGTAGTCGTATGGGAGTGAATCAGTGGCGGAATCACACAGACCTCCCGGAAAGGGTATCAATTGTTACCCGATAATGCTCAAGCGTGTAGGATCTGGATGAAAAGCTCCAAACAGAATTGATAATCCTAACAGGGCGGTTACGTTCAGACAACATGTTGTCCCAATACTTCACCCCTACCCCCCTAGTGCCGCAGGTTATGATATTCAGCGAGGGGGGATTCCCTTGGGCTTGAATCGTGCTCTGTGGTTTTATTTGTTTTATAATACGAAGCTATTCGAATGAATACAAGTATCATACTCGAGCACAGTATCTGGCTAGTAGAAGCCGAACACAAGGGGGATCCTGGGAGCTGAATTTAGTATGGGAGCTCAGATGTGAATAGACAATCCGCTATACAAATCTTTGCCTCCTCTGTTAGAGTTCTACAGCTGTAAAATTGGACAGCACAGTATTCGTGCTCCTATCGTTGGAGCCCCATACAGTATCACGGGGGCCGAAAAGGATGAGATGAGAACTTTTGGGAGCGTTACCATACCGTATGCCGTAAAATCTGGTACGATATACGAGTGATTGGCTATTTCCGTGGCTGGGGTTAATCTCCGTGTCCAGAGATTATCAATTTATTGTCAACCGCCAAACATAGGCACAGGGCCAGTGACAAAACCCCCCAAGAAGGATTAGTGTTTCCCCTATAGAGCAAAACCTGTGTATGCCGAATCCCATCAACTGGTATTCGCGATTCCATTAACCTATCAAACTAACCCTGTTGTGGGGGGGTGCTTAGAATGACGGAGATTAGCCCCTACTACGGAGATAGCCAATTGTACAAGTACGAGATTTTGCGGTACTTGTTCAATTGTCCTTTTCTTTTTTTTTTTCGAGTCTCCGTGCTGTCACAGATATCCCTGTAAATCGTGACATCAGCCCAAGATAGGTTTAGCTTGCCAAGTTAACGAGATCCAACACAAACAAATGGCTCTGGATATGCTCGTACCATGTCAGGAAAGCATCAATCCTTCTCAAGGACTTTTGACTGAGAATCCGGAGATTAGGGGCTGACGGAGATAGTGGATTTCACGAGATTTTACGGTATATGGTAACTTGTAAATATTTGGCAACAGGTAGATGGCCGTATGTGATCCAGCAATTGTAATATTCTGGAGGAGATTTTCACCCTCCCCACACTTGCTTAAGGTGCTGGATTTTTACTCGCGCAGCACGGTGCTCATACCTACAAGTCCTTGTCCCAGGCCTTGAGTACAGTGCGGCGGTGCCGGCTCCGGGGTCTAATCCACCGAACGGATAATTACATCTATCCGCACCCGGTTCAAACAACCAAACCCCCCAGGCTGCAACTTGATTTTTTTTCCGCACAGAACTTTCCAGAACCAAAGAATCCCAGTCTCGAGTGAGGGTGGTCGGTGCCACAGAAAAATGGTTTCGTCAGTTTAGTCGTCGGGGTACCGAGGAGGAGACCAAGGGGGTGACGAAATGTGTCCTGTAGTGCCCTGTAGGGCAGGGCAAATGTACTTGTAAGATAAAAAGGTGGATGTATGCCGCCTCCTCCTCGAGAGAAAGCAAAGCAGCAACTGTTCTCAAACCAGTCCCCTTCCACCGCAACTCTCCTCGATAACAACCAATTCAGATCATGACTCTCTCTTCCATCCCGCACGAGTATAGGTGATTGCTTCATTTTCTCTCCCCATCCCTCGGATGGACGCTGATATTTCAATTATAGCTATGCCATCGCTAGTCTCTTCGCAACCGCCCTGGTAAGTCAATACCACGTATTTCTGGTTGGCGGCGCCCGCAAGGTCGCGAAAGTCCCCTACCCGAACGCCTATGCAACTGCCGAGGACGCCTCCAAGGACAAAGACAAGTTCCGCTTTAACTGCGCTCAACGCGCACATTCGAACTACCTCGAGAACCTCGCCGTCGTGTTGCCAGCTTTCCTCGTGTCAGCGATTCAATACCCGACCGCATCATCATCGCTCCTTGGTATCTGGCTTGCTGGAAGAGTTGTGTATGCTCATGGATACACCAGTAGCCAGCACAACAGTACCGGGGGAGGGAGGTATAAGGGTGTGTTCTTTCATGTTGGACAGTTCGGATTGGCAATTGTAGCTGGGATGAGTGCGTGGAAGATTTACTGCTCTGGAATTTAAAAGTTAGCGTGGGGATCTCCTTTTTATAAAAAAATAAGGTTGGACTTGAACTTATTTCTTTCCAGTGCATCTGGTTTCTTTCTTCTTTGTCTGAGCTGTGGCTATTGTTTTCCTCTAAGCAGTGGATATTAATGTTGGACTTGGGGTATGCTCTGGATATTGGGGAGGGTTTGCATTTATGTATCGCCGTGATCGGATTGATCAGTATTCCGCAATTTTGTCAGCAGTTTTCGTCTTACGTGATTCATTGAAACTCTTGCGAACAAAAGTTGCTTTTTATAAGGCCAAAACTGAGCTGGCCAGGCTTGGGTCGATGATACCAGTGGAACATTTCTTATCTGATACACCGTACCGCACCTTATACTCGAGTACACTCGTAGCAGGCGGGGAGTATTCGATAATTCGAGTCATGAGTTTGTATGGGCGCTCCGATACGCACAGACTTTTGGACTTATACCGGTATTTCGCGAATCATTACAGTAGCAAATCCCTGTTATCGAATACGGTACTTCTTGCCTGTAACTACTAAGTGTATTCTGATCTGACCGAGACAGTGTTTTGGAAAGTTAGAATGATTCTATGACGTGGGTAAGGCTATAAGCTGGTTGCTATCTGAGAGGGCATTCTGAGAGTTTTTTGTCAAATGTAAATAAATAAAAGTACTGTATCAACATACAGTCTCTGGTAAAAAAAATCGGAAAAATAACGAAACAGCTTCTGAGGTTCTAATTGGAGAGTTCAGTGTGCTCGAGCCAATTGAGCAACCGTGTTTTTCATCTTTAATTTCCACATTTTCCGATTTTTTTTTTACCGCAGGCTGCAGGAACGAAAAGTGGCTGACTCGCAATGAAGATCATTTTTTGATATCCCAACGGCCATGCCTTTCATTGGCAATGCGCTTCCTGCACGAGTACTCGGGTGTAAGGGTATTTCGGGCGCTGTGACACAAGATCTCAGCCCTGCCACAGTATAGCGAAGAATGCCTAATTCAGAAAGTCAATAGGGGTATTCCAGCCAGGAACAACCATAAACAACTCCTCCAAAAATACATCCCAAACATATTGAATTGCTTAATATGAAGCAAACTGGTGTTCGTGAGCGAAATCCCCTGGGTGCTAGACACCAGGAAACAACCCGTGATGAGAGAATTCGCATCATTACACTCCGAGATGATGCTGGTTGGGGATGGACGAAGATTGGCCACCACTTACACATAGACTGCCGTACCTGCTAAAAGTTAAGTTTAAATCTTCATTTAAGAGTCAAAGGTAGTAGAATGCTAATAAGATGAAGATATACCAACGAACAAAGAGGAATGGCACCCCATCGAATAGTCTTCGTTCCGGCCGCCGCCTGATCTTTGACGAAGCGGAGAAGCAGCGATTGGAGGCGTTTGTCACACGGGACGCAAGGACACGACGTCTTAGCTGGGATGAAATATGCCTAGATATGGAGTATGCCTGCTCTCCTCGAACCGTGAAAACCGTTTTGGAATCCATGGGCTATCACTGGCGTGTACCCCGGCGAAAATTCGCAATCCGCCCCGCTAATCGCCCCATTCGCGTTGCTTGCTGTCGTGAGCGTATAGGCTGGGGGTATGAGGATTGGATTCGTGTCTTGTGGACGGACGAGAGTACCTTTTCGACAGCAGGGTTCGGGAATCGTCCATAGGTGACCCGGAAGGCCTCGGAGGAATATCATTCGGATTGTGTCGATGAAACTTTCGAGTCTGGCCGGCAATCGAAGATGATCTGGGGGGGGTTTTGTGGGACACTTAAGTCCAAGTTAGTGTTCATTCCCAGCAAAGCCAAGGTTGACTC
>QFET01007392.1:7524-20343 GCA_003316355.1 Tuber calosporum | reverse complement strand
GCCCAGAGCTCTTAAACTGCTCCTCTGGGCCCTTGTGGGAGTTATGTGCCTAACACTATCCTAATAGTATCTTCAGAGTCCCTTTGGGATTCTCGAGATACTTGGGAGTAGGTTACAGGGTAACTTTTAAAAAGCGATTATGGAGAAACTGCACAGAGGAGGGAGCTCGTGTTAGGCACAAACGACTCCCAAGAGGATTACATGACTTTTCAAGAGAAACTGCCTGAATCCGAACCTCTACCTGCAATTACCCCCCTGCAGCCCCGGCGTTCGTCCAGGGAGTCGTCACTTGCACCTTGTGCAGTTGCTCATTTACTAAGAAAAATGAGTAATTGGAACAAGTTGATTAGGAGAGGCAGTGCAGACGAGAAGGTATTGGCCCGATCATGAAATTTAGTCATTCTGAAAGCCAGCTGCAGAGCCGGATAAGACCGCAAGATGCAGACTTGGCCAACAACCAAGCTGGCCCCTTGGAGTTGTAAGAAGTTATTAGTACGTTCCAAACTGGGCGGCCATTTCTTAATAGCCGATAGAAGGATGATCACTCAGACTAAGTAGATCCACACCCTCAGAGAAGTCAGGAGCTCTGTTCATACCATCAGCTGTATGGGGGAAGAGAAAGTTTCAGGGTCAAAGCGGGTTCGCTCTCAGATTAAGAGACGGAGGTAGGGGAGAAATTACCTGTTTATATGTAAAACCAGTTGTAGTCCGTGAACACTCAGACGCGGGATATAAATATCGTAGTGCCTCACGACCTTTAGCCATCATCAAGCAACGGTGAAGATATCTTATCAATATCATCAGTTTTTACTCAAAAATCTTTACCTATGAGCCTTCCTAGACAATCTCCGTTTACGAAGAAAGATTTAAGCCTAGTCCGATTCGCTTGCCTTTAGAATCGACTATCCTTAACATGTGCAATGAAGAGTACAAAATAATAGCCTGCAAGTAACAGTACCCTAAGGCTGGGTCAGCAAGTATACAAGATAAGTAAATGTGTAAACTTAAATAGCTTCGCTCTAGTAGTTAAGGTTTTGAAGCATTACTTGCCCCTTTACTCCTAGTCCTGTTGCCCAGTCGAGGAACAGTCCATGCCCATATTAGTTGTGATAGTAGGAGTTGGTGTTTCCAACATCCGAAAGGGGTAATAATTTTAAGCGACAGGTGCGAAAGGAGGCAGAAACTGGGGTTCAGGTATGTTAACAGAGAATATATGTATGAGTTAAATAAATAAAAAAAAAAAAAGTTTAGAAAATAATTATATAATAAATAAAATTAATTTTTAATTTTTATCCTTGTATTAATTACCAATATAATGTTTGGAGATAAAGTTATGTTGAGCCACAAAGTGATGTTGAGCCACAAAGTTATGATGAACTGTCAGGCACTCAGGATGAGTGCCCATGGTTGCCATCATCTCAGCAGCAAGGGGTTGTGGCTGCCAGCCACAACCTTGTTACCTGTAATTGGAAATTTGATATTAATAACTGTAATATAAGATTAAAGCAATACATAAAATGCGTGCAAATTTATACCCAATAAGACAAAGGAAGATTTTCAGGGATAATGGATACAAAAATGCGAAATTCTAAGAAATGAAAATAAAGAATCCATCTCTTGTGCAAAGAGTGTAAGCGATCCGGAAAGCCTGGAATGGTGATAAAAAGCCAAATTCTATAGTCAAAAAGTCAAAAGGATCCTTTATATACATTTATTACCAGCCTGTGTTGATTTCTTAGCATTTTTATGGATCAAGTTTTTTTTACATTCTGTAGCTACTTGCACAGTCAGTGCACTACTATTCACTGGGTGCACTGCTATTCACAGGCCAGATGCACTGCTACTCGCCATATACACAACCTAAATCATAACAACTGAGCTCACTACATCAACCCCCCCTCGATGTCTCCCATGCCTTTTTCTAGTAAATACGGTACTGTAGATGCTCCGACTAAGCAATATCTGTGGGATTGTGCCATCACTAAATTTTAGTCTCCATGAAACCCCATGTCCCACGCGTTTCCCTGCCAATGTGAACAAACGCGCGTCCCTGCTTCTCCTAATTCCCCACTTTCGCTCCTTATAGTTCACGACACCAGCCCCCTCCTCCGCACTATAAATCCATTTCTAACCTCTATATCCTTTCGACATACCGTAGATACAAACTATCTCCAATATGGCATCTAAGGATAATAAACCACCACTGGAAGTAGATGAAGTAGGTCATACTTCTCTTCGACATTCTCTGCTCGGACCGTCCCTTCTCAAGGCTGGACAGGACAAGGTCGATCAGAAGAAGGTCGGAGAAATCATATACAATGCTTCCAAGGGGTCGAAATTTTTCAAGCATGAAGAGAAAAGGGATGAGCAGGTATTCTCTACTACGTAACCTTCTCCGGATCCTCTTAATTAATCAGGTCCCGCCATTACAGCTCACAAAACGTATCGAGATCATCCTTCGGCAGAAGAAGCATCTACAGTCTTTAGACTTGTCCTCGCAAGTAAGGAGGGTAGACGAAGAGGTGTGGTACCGGGAATATAACCAACCGGCTCCCAGTGCCTTATAAATTCAGTCTCTGACTTGAGCAGATCGCTGCTTTGGAGGCCTCACGAGACCTCTCTCAGATCATTGTACATGTCGACTGCGATGCTTTCTATGCGTCGGTTGAAGAACTTGATCGGCCAGAGCTTAAAGAAGGTAGATAGCCTCCTGCTGTACTATACCTCGCTGCGAGGCCTTGAGCTGACAGAGCCTAGTCCCGATGGCGGTGGGTAGTGGAGTCCTAACGACATGTAACTACAAAGCTCGTGAATTTGGCGTGCGGAGCGGAATGGCGGGGTATATTGCAAAACGTAGGCTACTTCTTCCGAATCCTATAGTGTTTGTTATCCTGACCTTTTTTAAGAGCTTTGCCCGCAGCTGGTTTCCCTACCCTTGAATTTTCCCAAGTATACTGCAAAGGCCGAAGAAGTCCGCGAAGTTCTAGTCAAGTATGACGACAGGTATGAAGCGGCCAGTGTAGATGAGGCCTTTTTGAACATCACTGGAGTACGTCTTCTTGCTACCGGTGCCTTTTCACTCCGCTTTTATAATTCAACCGATTCTCAACTATTAGTGCAGTACCTAGAGAACCATATGGACATGACCCCCGACCGAGTCGTTGAACAAATCCGCCGCGAAGTTCTCGAACACACCAAAATCAGTGTTTCTGCTGGAATTGCACCAAATACAAGGGTATTCTCCACTACTCTCCCTACGACGTTTACCACAAATGACAAGAGCGGGAAAAACTCTAAACCAGACAATGATAATAGCTAGCAAAAGTCGCCTCGAACCAAAACAAGCCAAACGGCCAATTTGTAACTATCGCTGCCCCTCCAACCCTCTTTTTTTTTTTGGTAAACCTGGCTTACCAAACCAGCGTATCCCCAACGACCGCGAAGCAGTAATGTACTTCGTGCGCACCCTCCCCGTGCGCAAAGTCAACGGGGTCGGCCGCGTATTCGAGCGCGAGCTCGACGCCGTGGGGGTAAAGACTTGGGGCGACGTCTTCGCCCTGCGGGGCATCCTCAGCAAGCTTTTTAGCGCGAAGGCGTGGTCATTCCTACTTAATTGCTATCTGGGCCTCGGCAGGACCTGTATCCACCCGGTGGCCGAATACGAGCGCAAGAGTCTGGGCACCGAGAGCACCTTCAAGGACCTCTCCGGCACCGGGCTGCTGCGCGAGAAGCTCCGCTCGACGGCGCAGGAGCTGGAGAAGGACCTGCTTGCAGCGAACCTTGCTGGGCGCACTGTCACCGTTAAAGTTAAGCTGCACACTTATCAGGTGCACTCCCGCCAGAAGGCGCTTCATCGCGTGATCTCTTCCGCAGAGGATTTGTATAATCATGCGCTGCCGCTGTTGCAGGAACTTGAGGGCGAATTCCAGCCCTTGAAGATCAGATTAATGGGTCTGCGAGTGACGCAGTTGTCCAGTACTAAGAAGGATACTGACAAGATTAACAGCTTTTTCAAGAAGAACCTTCCCCAGCTGATGAAGCGGAAACGCCCTGAGCAAGAACGTGAGCATGGACCAGAGGAAAGAGAAAATGGCCCACCAACAAAATCCCAACGCTCCTGCGCGCAAATAGATGCGGGGGAAGCCGAATGGGAAGTCTGGCCCGAGGAACCCCTCGATGGGCTATTACCGAGCGGGCACTTATCCCAGGAAGTCCAAGATGAGGAACAACTCGCGATAGAAGAGGCTATCAAACCTTCTCTAAGCACGCCCGCCCGCGATACTCCGCAGGACCTGTCACCACCGCCAAAGATGCCGGAGAGGTGGGAGTGTCCGATATGTGCGAGGTCGTTGCCGGCCGATGATGCGATTTTTAATGAACATGTGGACTTTTGCCTCTCGCGGGAGACCATTCGCGAGGTTGTTCAGGAATCATCTAGCGCGAGGGTCGTGAAAGAGCCCGAGAGGGAGAGGGATACGAAGGCGCGGCCGGGGAGGCCAGGGCCTAAATCTGGGGTGATGGATAGATATTTTCTCAAGCTACAATGAGTGTAGTGTATCATTAGTTATGGATTTATGGAGTTCAAGAAGGGGGACTAGGTGGTATTTCATTTTTTATATAATATATACTTTTTTTATATAATATATACTTTTTTTATATATGATACTTATTTTTATTTTTTTATTTTTTACTTTTGACGAAATATACCTCACAATGAGATGATACCTAGGGAAGTCGCGGTGGGGAATTCCAGGTAGATTCAACAATATAACTCCATAAAATCCATTACACACAATCTGTCAGGCCCTCAGCCAGATAGAGTGGTGGAAATCAGAATGCTCCATTCCTGCGCCGGTGGTTAAAAAGCAGAGAAATAATACAACAGCCGAAAGACGAGAGAATAATATGTGCAGAGCTAAGATATGAATATGGAAATAATCATCTACAAAGACTAGAAGCCCTCGATAACGACCGTGTTTGGTACAGGGCATACTCTGACTTAGAATACGGTCAGCGAAGATATCGCCTTATTTCTCAGGACCTCAAAAATGAATCCAGGGAATCCGTATAGTTCTATTCAGGGGCATTAGTTTCTCAGACTAATTTGTTGAATTAGGGCGAGCAAACCATACCTGTATTACCAAATATACTTTCACTTCCACTAGGCATACCCTTGACATCAACCTTATCCACTGCACTCTCATTATCTTCCCATCCGCCCAATAGTTCACAACTACTGCTCGGCGAATCGCTCCCCCGGTTCAATGGCATAGGTCTCTGCCCTTCTCCGAATCTTTCGCGCAACAGGGGCAACGCCTCACCGAACCCCATCCCACTATGCAGTCGTAGCTCTTTTGCCTTCTTGGAGCTTGCCGGGAGATCTATGCTCCAACGGGCTCGTCTGTATCTCTGAAACTCGAAACTGCCGGGTACGTTTCCGTGAAGGATTATTTTAGTAGCTACCGGGTGTGAAGATGAGCGAGTTGCAGATATGAATATATCCATTCCGTGGTGGAAGTAGTTGTAGAAATAATCGCTGTTCGATGTCGCGGAGACATCGGATACATCTTCCTCGTCGTCGGATTGAACGTCTTCTGGCTCTGTATCATCTATATCATCTTGGTGACCTCTTCCATTTACCCCTCCGGACAAGGATCTAGTTCTGTGAATAGATAGCCTGTGATCATGCTTCCGGTATATCGCACTTGGAGGACCTAGCTCTGTGATAAGGTCTTGAGGAGTGGTTGAGTGCAATGTAATCCAAAACGGTTGATTATGCCGGCGAATTATTTCCACTTTATTTTCATCACGAAACTTGACAAATTCCACCTCATCGTTTGCGGAAGACAATCTAGCACTAGCTCCATTCACAAGAGGTAATCTTGGGTTCTGTACCGGTCGGGTGAACAAGTCAGTTCGTGCCTCTAGCCATGACGAACCAGAAAAAATGGCCATGCTACTGGCAGGCTGAGCGTCTGATGACGAGAGCACAGACACGAAATCTGCACCTTCCTTCCAGGCTTCCTTATTGATTGGGAATGAAAACGCAACTCCAGGATACGATAGCACATAAACACTCTGGTCCTCCATGTACTCTCCTGGATATGTGGGCCCAAAAAGCTTGTTATAAATGCTCCGAAAAGTGGGACCCCCTGCCCCTGTCCCAGGCCTGGTCAGTTCACCGCTATTATAGGACAATCTGGATTTCTGAAAATCTAGCACTTCGATGAGCCGGAGGCGTTGGTCTGGTCCGTCGAAACGAAGACGCAGACCGTTGGAATCAAGCATGACTACGATCGGGGAGGCTAACGGCGCAGCAGAGTCATAGATTACCGAGATAGAGGGAAATATACGATGTTGAGCACGAAGACGGCTGAGGACATCGTATACGGAAGAACCAAGAACTATCAACCGGCAGGATGTTAGCTTGGAAGCTCGAATAAAACTATTAAAGTAGTATAAGCCAATAAAGCGCAACTGGGGGCATACCGAGAAACCCCAGAGCTTTGCTTGGTTGTATCTGAGCAGTTCCCTCGACAGAGGAAGCCATGGCCAGAAGTAGGAATCTGTTCAGTAGAAGGGAGGCACCGGTAGAACTTTGTTATAAAGAGGGGGAGGGCTTCAAAGGAGAGTATGGCGGTTTGTTTAGGATAAGGAGGAGGGACGGAGTCAACAAGAAAGGTACGGTAGAGCAGTGCTAATAAACGATAGGTAGTTATGCAGCAGCAATGATACCGGCACTGTGCTCGGAAAGTCATTCGTCACTGACATGCTTGAGGCCTCCCAGTCTCAGCATAAATAACAGTCGCATGGGATCCACGATGAGCTAAGCGAATCATTTATGACAATTTAATCTGATCGACTTTACCGGAAACAGACATGGATGAGCAATTAGGTGATATTTGTCCAAAAATGGTAAGAAGATGGATAGAACCTATTCACTAGAGATGGCTGCTTGGCATTACGAGGCTCCCTCTCGTGGTCAGGATGGGAGCCCCTACCGCGTGCGTACCAGTATGTGTGTAATCAACTTGTGTGTGTCTTCTTGCTTGTGGTTGTCGTCTAACTTTATTCATCCCTCTCTAGCCGTAGGGCGGTGTCTCCTCTAGTTAGGAATAAAATTGATCAGTAGTTGTCGTCGTCGTCCTCCTCCGTTCCTTCGTCGCCTCAACTCAAAAGTACCCTCAAACGGAGAAATAACTGTCCTTCACTACCCTCACCTCAACCTACCGTACCACTTGCTTCATCCACAACCTTCACCAACCCACAAACCTCGAACCTCAAAATACAAATACGAACAACAAAGAGAACGCAAACGATAACATAAAGTATCGCTATCTCAACTCTTCCCCTGTCACCCTACTTACACGATCCCCGGTCGTTTGTCTCATTCCCTTGTATCGTCAACACCGACCAACCCTCCCTCCCTCCGCCACCTCTCCCAGGGCTCAGTCTTTACTCCCTATCAACTTCTTTCTTTCCTCCTTCCTTTCCTCTATACATTTTACTTTGATATTCTAAAATCAGTCTATCCGAACCTGCCATGTCTCATGCACGTGCTTCCACTCAGTCTCAACGCTTTGCTCAGTTTAAGTTGGTCCTTCTAGGTATGTTTTGATTGCCCCCCTACCGTTCTTTTTGTTGGAATATATTTTCCTACCGCTTTTCTTAGCTATTCTCTAAATTTTCGATTTTATCTGACTGAAATAGGCGAATCTGCTGTTGGCAAGGTTGGTGTTCATTCCGCGCACCTGGATGTGGCCTTTGCTTATCTAACCAAAAATTCAGAGCTCTTTGGTACTTCGGTTTGTTAAAGTGAGTTCTCTGAGGCGAAACCACCCCCGCAATGAACTGGAAAAGCGAATTTTGCTTGTGCAATAATGTTGTTGACGTAGATTTTTCAATAGGACCAATTTGACGATTATCGGGAAAGCACAATCGGGGCTGCATTCCTTACACAGACTATAGCCCTAGATGAAACTACCACCATCAAATTTGAAATATGGTAGCTATCCGCCTGCATGATATGCGCTACGATTCCGTATTACTCTGATCTAACTTCCAGATTTTTCCTCCAAGGGATACCGCTGGTCAGGAACGGTATAAGTCATTGGCGCCCATGTATTATCGTAATGCCAACTGCGCAGTCGTGGTTTACGACATCACCCAAGCAGTTAGTTGCTTAAGTTCTTTGTCAACTCTCAACACACGCCTTTTGTAACACGAACTGACCCTGTTTTTAGTCTTCGCTAGATAAAGCTAAGGCGTGGGTCAAGGAACTCCAACGTCAGGCGAACGAGAATATTGTTATTGCTTTAGCTGGTAACAAACTTGATCTCGCATCACCAACAGGTTCTCCTTCGAAACGAGCTGTCGAGACTGCCGAAGCCGAGGCGTATGCGCGGGAAGCTGGCCTCCTCTTCTTCGAGACCTCAGCAAAGACCGCCGAAAACGTCAAAGAACTCTTTACTGCCATCGCAAAGAAGCTGCCATTGGACCAACAAGGGCCCAGGGGAGCAACAAGAACTGGTGCTGCTGGTGGTCGAGGTGTCAACTTAAGCGGTGCAAACGCAGCACAACAACATGGGTGTAATTGCTGAGTGGTTCTAGGGTAATGTGTACATGGATGGGATCAAAGGTGTTCTTTTGTGTTTTTTCTCTCTCTCTCTTTTCCTTTTCCTGTTTGCCTAGTCTCTCTGTTCGGTAGTCATCTTTTATAGTAGTGGACTTGTGTGGGATCCTATACTGTGGCCGGTAAACGAAGGGGTGTAGTAATGATATTTCGGAACAGCAATGGCTGGGTCAGTTTGAGGAAAGATACGCAATGCTGTTTTTTACACCTTTTCATCTTCAATGCATACACCCCCATCCCCCTCTCTCGCCATTCGAGTGTTCATGCAAGTTCAGGCATCCTAACCAGAACCCACTCGCACGAATTTTACCTTTTTGTATTCTTTATAGTGGATTGTGTGGGTGCGGTGTTGCTAAGCTATCTTCTTTCACCAGGTCAACCCGAAAATCATAAATGGTAGTACTCTAGGATTTCCTTCTCATGTTCTTGGGTGCACTTTCGATTCTTTTTGCTACGACTGATACTATTTCCAACAGTTGTTATATATATATATTTATTTTATTTTGTACCGTACTAGAGTTTTGGCACCTTTATTTGAATCTGAGGTTCCTGCTAAATATTTTTGAGTCAAGAGTCTAACGAAGCTTCACCTAATCCAATGAGGGCATGTATGTTACTAGAATATATGATAGATTCATAGATTCTGTCGTAGTAAGGGCATCCGCTGTAATTTACTGTAGGCTGTGAGCATGATACAATGCCCGCTCCTGCAGTTCGGACGGAAGGGAAAATCATGGTCTGGCCACACCAGCCTGCCATCCAGAAAAAGTCTCATTTCTTTCTTTCTAATTCCACTCTTCGTATGTAAATGAGGAATTGCCATACGATTAAATGATAATGAAGGGTCAAGGAAGAATTCCTGTGGCGAGGGGGGCACTTAGTATGTCGGAAGAACTGGAGGGATGTCCCGGCATCATCGCGAAATCCTCCTCCAAGAAAACCTAGTGGTCAAATGTAATCAATCGTCATCTCCACCGCCTCCCCTCCAACCCCGACCTTCCTTAACCCTTGGTGCTTTTCGTTTGCCGCACCCCACCTCTCCCTCCTCCCCTTTATCACATTCGCTTCACGACTCTGGCAAAAGAGCATCCCGTCAATTCACTATGCTGCGCCTGTCCTCACCGGCCTCGGCCAGGGTAATTGGCTTCTCCAGTCGTTCCATCGTTAGCCGACATCAACGTTATTCGTTGAAACTTCAACGGACACAGTGCCAGCAACAGGTATCTACTCATACCTCCCAATAAATTTTCTACTTTCATTGATTTCTCTTGAGAGGAGATAGCGATGGTGATTTGTCTAATGAATCTTTCGCTAATTGCAATTGCACATCTCTTATCCAGAGATTTCTAGCGGATACAAAAGTTCCTCAGCCTGGCACAAACGCCCAAGGAAGTAACAAGGATGCCAAACCCCCGGCCCCTCCTGGCAGTGCAAGCCCAGCGACTCCCGCAAAGCCAGCAGTAGCGGCTCCACCTGTATCCCCCACACTTGAGGCTGCTACAGCTCCCGTAACCCCAGCTAAAGTTTCTCCCCCTCCTCCAGCTACAACAAGTGCCGGATCTTCTACTCCTCCACAACCAGTACCCTCTCCACTGGCTTCACCAAAACGACCTAAAAAGACCCATCGATTGCGGAATTTTGTCCTTGGATTGACGTTTTTTACAGGGCTCTCTTTTGCCGGTGGTGTTTTTTACTCTTTAAAATCCGATAACTTTCACGATTTTTTCACTGAGTATATTCCATTCGGGGAAGAAGCTGTTCTTTACTTTGAGGAGCGCGAATTCCGCCGGAGGTTCCCTAACGCACTTTCTCGTGTTGCCCCGCCGCTTATCGACTCCCCCAAGGTGGTTATTCCTAAGGCTTCTGGTGCAACATGGAAGGTCTTTGAGCCTGCCGAGGATAAGAAAGTGACGGATGTGGGTAAACATGGGCCTCACATTTCTTCCAGAGGCATGGTAGAACAGGAGAGGGAGAGAGCCAGGATAATAGATGCACCGGTTAGGTCGGAGACTGATACCGCACAGCAGGCCGCTGCTGGGGTCGCCGGTGGGAAGCCTTT
Source organism: Tuber calosporum (assembly GCA_003316355.1). Lineage (NCBI taxonomy): Eukaryota > Fungi > Ascomycota > Pezizomycetes > Pezizales > Tuberaceae > Tuber > Tuber calosporum. The sequence goes on along the minus strand of QFET01007392.1, from coordinate 9,652 downwards.
ACCTCCTAAAAAGGTTGAAGCTGTTGAAAACCCAGGAAAACCAAAAGCCCTGACAGGACAGATAACGCTGATTGACATGAAGGATGTAGAGGACCCTGTTGTGCGCGATTTAGCCAAAGTGGTCAATTCCATCATTACTCTTGTAAACAAGAGCGAATCCCCTAAAGTGTTTGATTCGGTTATTGCTACGGCCAAGTCAGAGCTGTCCCGCTTGAATGCACAGATTGCATCCATAAAGCAGGGCTTGGAAAAGACTGTAAAGGAGAAGGACCTGGAATTTACTACCGCTGCCCAAGGCTTGCTCAAGAATGTGGACGACGAAATCACAAATATTGAGCATAAGTGGAGGGAAGAGTTCGAGAAAGAACGCGAGAAGATGGCTCAATCATACCGGGAGAAACTTCACACGGAGCTTCAACGCTATGGTGAAGTAGCTGAACACCGCCTCCGGAACGAATTGCTTGAACAAGCCATTGCGATGAAGAGAAAATGGATTCGGGAGATTGAGGACCGGGTCGAGGGTGAGCGAAATGGGCGACTTGGAAAATTGAAAGAGCTCAGCGGATCCATTGAAGAATTAACAAAGCTCTCAACCGCTTGGACAGATATCCTCGATGCCAATCTAAAGACCCAGCAGATGCATGTGGCACTGGAAGCTGTCAGGGCAGCATACGAATCTCCTGAACAGCCAAAGCCTTTCCTACGGGAATTAGCCGCCTTAAAGGAAGTGGCAGACGATGATGAGGTTGTTCGGGCAGCCATTGCTTCCATCAACCCTCTTGCATACCAAAAGGGCGTCTCAACTCCTACTCAGCTGATCGGTCGTTTCCGCCGTGTTTCTGATGAGGTCCGAAAGGCCTCTCTGCTCCCAGAAGATGCCGGAGTCGCCGGTCATGCTGCCAGTTGGGTTTTGAGCAAGGTTCTCTTTAGGAAGAAGGGGCTTGCCCAGGGGGATGACGTGGAGAGTATCTTAACCAGAACTGAGACCTACCTTGAAGAGGGGGATATCGACAATGCCGCTAGAGAAATGAACCAGCTTAATGGCTGGGCAAGGTTGTTGGCCAATGATTGGCTCAGGGAGGCAAGATTGCTTTTAGAGGTCCAGCAAGCTGTTGAGGTATGGGACATGACTATGGCTTCCAAACGCTCAGGAGGACAATACTAATGGTATTTGGATAGGTTATTGCTGCAGAAGCCAGACTCCAGAGCCTGCGGGTACACAAACCGTAACACTAGCAGTGATAGTTGTAGAAAACAATTGTGCCTAAAATCTTCTAATTTTCCACTTGAACGTTTCTGGTATTAAACAAAAGCAATTCTTGTGTTTTTTTTATTTCTTTTTCTCTTCCTTGTTTCACTCTTCGGCAACTTTCGGTGTTGGGGGTGATTATTATGAGGTTTGAGAAAAGCAAAGGGGAAAGTGTGGAGTGGATCTTGGCGGGCGCAACCCGTGTAGAATATCATACCTATCTATCAGGTTTTCCTTCTGTGTTTCTCATTTCTTTTTCTTCTTTTCTTCCCCTCCTATCTTTGTTTTTGCCCGGGGAGTGCTTCTAGTTCCTGAGCTCGGTCGAGACGTGTGCTTGATATTATATCTTAGATCTGTAAAGTCCATGATAGATTGTTTAACCTGATTCTTTACTTTCTCCTCTATTTACAAGGCAAAGCCCTTTTCCCCCTACACACCTTGGACACCTCGCCTCACCCAAGAGCCCAAAGGTCTCAGCGCCTAACCTCACCTGCCAAACAATTACGCACCTTACCCTAAGGCAGTACTGGATCATCAGGTGGGGTACATGGACCCCCCAAACCGCACTTCAACCCACCCACGGTACCGGGCTCACCTATCACGCTTACTGTGCCCATACCTCATCCGTAGCGCGCGTAGGCAAAGCACAAGTCGGGCGGGAGGGGGAAACACCACCTAATGTACTATAGTCTTATCATACCAACCAACCAACCAACAAGCCAGCCTTGGGTCACCTATCGTAACTTGCTAATATCACACTCACTCACTCACTCCCTCACGAAATGGACATACAGGGTTACTACTCGTGATTCCATCCATCTCAACGCCTCACAAAGCCTCAAGCACCATCAAGTCTCAAGCCTCAAAAAAAAAAAAAAA
>QFET01007389.1:0-16477 GCA_003316355.1 Tuber calosporum | reverse complement strand
GTGCGGATTAATCATTGGGCGCTTTCCGGGGGAGGGGAGGGGGAGGGGGGGCTTTGGTGTTGTTGCAGCCTAGCGGATGCAGAGTACGAGGTGCAGCTATTTCCTGTCAACCAATCGGATGTCTCTGCCGGGCACCGAATGTCACTCGGAGCCTCGCCGCTGGGAGTTTCCAATCGGGAAGATCGAGCGGGGTGTCCCACGATGTGAAATTATTCAAGGAGAAGGAAGGGTCTTATTTCAGGCCAGGAGCGCAAGACCCCAACCGTTCCCCCGTCTTTTCCCAAGTAAACAATTCCCCGGACAAACAATGGCCACCCCCGAAGGCTTCCCTGGCTCCCGAACTCCCTTCTCAGCCCCCGCGAGTGACCTCCTCTGGACACCCCCACCCCCCCAAGCCACACCAGACACTACAGCAGGAGCACCGCTAAAGCCCGCGCTAACCCTCTCAGCAGCAGACTACAGCTCACTCCAAACTTACATCACGACAACAACCGCTCTCCCGCAATCGTACGAGGCCTACAAAAGCCTCTACCCAGACGTCCTGAGCCCGCTAACCACAGTGGACATATACTCGAGAACAGGGCGAACACTTGTGTCCACGGCGGTACTCACAAAGTCGTACCAGCTCTCCTTCAGCAAGATCTCAAGCATCGCAGGCGCGATCATTGGGTTCGCGACTGAGGCGCGGCTATGGTATCCACGGCTACAAACGCAGTTGCGCGGACTAGATGCAACGCCCATTGGAGGGCGCCAAGGAAGGGAGTGGGTGGGGAAGAAGGGCGCTGCGGTCACGGTTCTGAGGATACTAAGTAATTTGGCGGAGAGGAAGGAGGAGAGGATTGGGACCGTTTTGGCGCAGTTCACTTCTGTAGGTGCCCCCTCCCCCACCATGCCTATACAGCGGAGTAATGCGGGGTTAGAGGAGCTGAATTTTTTTTGGGGGGGGGGCACAGCTACGCGCTGAAACGCTAGGCTTGAAGTCCGCGATTGAAGTAATTACGGAGGAGCTGTCCAGCCTCCAAGATAACATTACTAGAGAATTCGCAAACAGGTCGGCAAAGTTGCAAACACTCCGTGCCCAGCGCGCCATAGTAGAAGAAGAGCGTGCTGAGCACAATCGAGAGCGGAACCGGGCACTTCTCGGCCTGGGATATAGTACCCGCCTCCCCTGCTCCTCCCTCCCTCCCACGATAAACTAAAAGCTTGCAGTGTTTGTAGACCCCCTCCTCGGCCTCCTCACCACCGCTGCAACAGTCTCCAACATCCATTCAGTGTACGAATCCAAGCGCCGCGAGCGCAACGGCCTTGATGACGAGATCGAGGCCGCCCACGACGGCCTGGCAGGCCTCGATAAAGCCAGAACCACGACGGATTCGTTGGAGATCACGCTTGTGGGCATCCTCTCCGTCGTCGACGCTTTCCTACAAGTATGCACGTCTATCAAGAGCACCTTCCGCACCATGCAGACGAACTTTGATCTTGTGTCTGCTTCCCTGCACGCTACCTGTGATTCCGCCGCCGGGGATGGGTTTTTGTGGGCGATTGAGGACTTGCAGAGGGCTTGCGAGGTTTGGGAGAGGATTGCGGAGTGCGCGTATGAGTTTCAGAGTGAGGAGTTTTTGAAGGGTTGTGTTAGGAAGAAGGAGTGATTCGGGGTGATATTGCGTTGGGTTTTGGTGGGGTTGGCGGGGTTGGTGGATCACTAGGGATTTTTGTTGGATTTTTACGATAGGCTTGGTGTTTGCTGTGACATATGTCCCCTAGGAATGGGATTGCGCTGCATGCGGCAGGTGACAGGGCAGTTTTATCGCTTGGTGCGATTGTAGCGGCTAACAAAGCGTCACACGATATGAAAGGGGATGATGATAAAAGCACGAACGATGGTTCGCCCCTAAAGCCCAGTCGAAAACGCCAAATTCTCAACAAAGGGTACCGCATTTCACCCACACACCCAAATACATCCATCCCCACCCGTGAAGCCATTCACAAATTGACTTCGCTCCCAAGGAGAAAATCACCAGAAGTAAAATTAAAAGGGGAAAAAAAGCAACAAGTAGGGGAATAAAAAGGAAGGAAGAAGAAGAAAAACTCCCCATGCATCAACTCTTCTTGACTCCTCCCGTCACGGGCACCTGCGGCCCTGACGTCATTGGGTGAACAAGCACTTCCATCGCTCCGCTCCGATGCCAAATAGCAAGCATAGTTCCGCAATTCCCACAACTATGCGCAACGTCTTTAAACGAATTGAACAAATACGGGATACATCCCAAGCCCACAAAAAAGCAAAGGAAGAGTGCTAGCGCACTGCTCCATCATTAGCAAGCGATTTAGAAAGTGGGGGAAACTGAGCTCACTGGGTCGTGTTCCCCGTCTCGTGGCTAACGACGGTAAATCCGCGCGCGCCGCAGATGGGACAGTGAACGGGTGAAGGGGTGCGTGTTAGTGATTGGATGGGGACTGTCTGGATATGGGCTCTCGGAGGAGCATCGCCACTTCCCAGGGCTTGCGGCTGCGGTGCGATGGGGGGTTTTTCGGGATTTACGGTGAGAGGAGGAGACTGTGGTTGGGGTGGGATTTCACTGAAAGCTGGGAGTATAGGGTCGTTTGTGGTTGTGGTTGGGGGTGGGTTTGTCAGGGGTTTTTTGTAGTCTGTCATTCTGTTTGTGTCTGTTTTGTTTGTTTCTTGTTCCAGTAAAGGGTATTCGGCGGTGCGGGCGGTGAGGGAGAAGAGGGGGCGGTGGTGGTGGTAGTAGGATTATATAAGAACTGTGAAGGTGGAATAGCTTATCGTGTTTGAATGGAGGGTGCTACTGCGTAAACCAACACTCGGTGGGCAGGGCACACATTATATTTCACTCTATTAATTTTTAGGAATACCATGTGGCTAAGTTGGGATATTTCTCTGAGTTACGGTACCGCACTTTGGGTGGGTTTCGTAACTTGGCCTTTTTTTCTTCTTTCTTTTCTTCCCTTGATCGGGTTCCGCACGATACTGAGCAGATACGAGTAGTATGGTGCCACTAGCTGCGGTGCAGCTTTCTATCAAGTCTGATTCGGGACTTTGAACAAAAGCTTTGATGGGTGGTTACTAAACATAGTAGCTCAATCAGTATTATCCACAGAAAGCGGGTAACCCATGGTGCTTGTAACCAATAAAGTGGAGCTATCCATATGATACCATTTCTGCCAAGGTTGATAGCCTCCCCGCATCCCCAGCGAAAGGCCCCCAGAACTGAATGGCAATGCTCTATTTATAGCGGGATCCAACTGGACTGTAGGCTGCACCAGCCCACGCCTGCATTCTCTGCAAAAGCCTCACGATCGACACTCCGTTCGCCTCGAGTACGGTATGTAGCTAACCAACCTACCGTGCCCTGACAGCAGGCCATTGTGCTCATACTGTTAAATTCAAGCAACCTAGAATTCGCCAAGCCGCTCGGCCGAGCCTCTTCGCTGAGTCGTCCAACTGAAGTTCCTACGATATGGGAGACCAGATGCCAAAGTTATGGGAAAGGAACGGCTTAATAACATACATACTAAACCCCGCAATTTGTGTCCTATAAGTAGTCCATGCACCGCACTTTGCTCGAAACCTACGGTACGGCGTGCCCCATCACCTGCTCGGTACTTCCCTAACAGAATCACGGCGGGAATTTCAAAGACTGGTGTGGGGGGGAAATCTCAAAGTGGCAGACCACTTCTAGATATCCTAGACCCTCTTATTCCACAGCCACAGTTAGTCATACGCATTTGTCGCCTACGGTGATGGCTATAGGACACGGTGCTATGTAGAAGGGGCAGTCACAGGCACTAGCACTTATTCATGCATGTACGAGTAGACGGCATGGTAATCACTTTGAATGCGGTACCGGTATACGGTCGTGGAACAGGAAATATATACACTCTTAGAAAATATAGAGATGAGTGACAAACGGCCATTCCATTACTGGTTGAAGGGTTGAGAGGTTCGTGGCCGTATTCCTGGATTGGCAGCGTCTCTATTATAATAAATAAATAAATTTGATAAACACGTTGCCTGTTACAAGTACTGGCCTCCTGACCTTGGTGTCTATCCCCAGGAATGGTATCTTGATGGTTTTGTGAGTATCAAGTGCGGTATATTATCCACTCTTGTTCATGCCAAGCTTACCATACCTGCCTGAGCACGCTAGGAAACTCGGTCCTTTTTTTTATAACCTTGACAGCCTCTACTACTGTATCTTGCTCCTTGACTGCACTCATTAGCATTATTACAGCTTGCAGATGATATATCTGGGGTATCTCATCGAGATGTTAGCCATACATCTAGCCTAATAAGTTGATTGACCACAGATCCGGATGAGGAATTATGAATACGAGTAAATGCAAGATCACCAGCCGGGGTATCCCCGCACGAGGGCGCAGTGCGCAGAACCTTATCGTATCGGTGGGCATGGTTGAAATGCCAAAACTTACGTAACCCGGAATAAAAAGATGAGATTCGGTCAGTGTTTTTCCCAGCTGGACACTTTTTCAATACTCGAGTACTCGATTGCTGCAAGAACACCGCCCCGCCCCGTTACCATCCAAAGACACTACTATGAGTACGAATAGCATCTTGAGAGGAGTAGGAACAATCCCTACATCAACCGCCCTGGCACCCCGCAAGAAAAAAAAAAACTGCAGCCGTGTAGCCATAAAGAGAATTTGAGGACAACATCCCACTTCTCGTCAGTCCTCTCACATAGCAATCGACGATAAAGTCTGGTATCGTACACCCATAGCAAATGGGAATGGAGCCCGCCTACATTTTCCATCGAATCTCTCACTGTTTGAAGGCTCTCGGCTCGTCCCTGGTCTTGAGTGGATCTGCAGGACAACCTTTTCAATACCAGCGTGTCACGGACGTTCACAGTAGAAATACCAGACAACATTTACCACTCCCAAATATAGTAATAAATCGATGGCTGGCAATCCTACTTTTACGGTAGAATAACTAATGTAAATTCGAATAAAAAAAGTCCCAAAATTCAAGAGAATAAAGCAGAAATACTTTAATGTTAAAAAATGATTATGTAGAGAGCCTGTGTCGCTTAAAATTCATCCAATAAATCTTATTTCTAGAAAGGTGCTGGGGTGGGTGTCCTGCCAGGCTATGTTGAAACCATGCCTTATTGCCTCTTTTAGTGCCTCTAGAAATCGCTTTTTTTCACAAATCACATTTTCCCTACCTATATTGCACAAGTAATGTTCCTAAGAATTCCTAACCAAGGGAAAAAAAAAAACCTCGATTTTTTATGATTGAGATTTCCTGCTTAGAAGTGGATCAGTTATTTTCTTGGTTGTGAGTGAAACGTTGAGTTTGCTGGTACTCAAGTACTTGCAAACATTGGCTGGTATTCTACAGGGAGGACCCGGGATTGGCTGGTATTGAATAGGTTTTCTCGTGGAGATCTCCAGAGTTGATTGCGAAATAGGCGTTACACAAAAGCAAGTCCTCCACCCCGAAAAGTCTGTGCAAACCTTTCTGACCTGGGGGCTGAGCACTTCTCTTCCCAGTGGCCGTACCAAACGGGAGGGTCAGCCGGTATCGGTTCCAAGACAGATCGGCGCCGGTATGGTGCCCGAGTTCTGCAACGCTCGCTTGGCAGTTGGGTGGCTGTGAAAAGTGTCTACAAGCACGAGTACGAGTACCGGTACCGGTGTGGAGTATGTCTTTACTTCCCTTGGATGGATGGGTTCATCAAATTCAATTCTCCGCCAAATGGATGGGTGGTGTGTTCGCTATGTTGTGACCGAGCAATGATCCCCTTGGTATCGTCTCTCAGTAAACCCAATGGTACTTGTATGATGATGGCGGATAGACCCCTCAGCGAGGCTCGGCATGGCTTGGCTTGCTGCTGTAGTCAAAATCAGGGAGCTTTTGCTGCCAAGTCTCGCCGCGCCTCGCTGAGGGGTCTGGCGGTTTAGCACAAGGCACAAGAGGAAGGAATGAAAGGTGGGACTTAGTCCAATAGAGAGAGTGCGTTGGTGCATGTTACAGTATTGTGTTGTTGTCTGGTGGCTTCTCGTTATCAACTAAGAAAGGAAGGAGCTGTGCCTTATAAAGGAAAACCCTGCACGCCAAGAGCTCTCTCTTTCTCAGGAAAACTCAGCAGGGCAATGCCCTGGCAGTTACAGGACCACATCTTCCTACTGGCAGGCTCCCCCACGCCGGTATCTGTCCAAGTCGACAGTAGGACTGATCAAGCCAATATAAGCGACATATGGGGGCTTGGGCATAGACTATGAGAGCAGCTTAGCAAATTTATGTGATATATCGGGACTGTGCCCGAGCTCAGCACTGGCGTCTTGGAAAGATAAGGGGAGGCTTTTATCCTCCTGGTACGAGTATTGAGTACTATTGACACTACCGTAATAGTGCCGGATCCTCAAGGAAACCCTCAACAACGGTGCCACTGCCATACCGTAGGTTCATAATACAGCACCGTACCTGCTCGCAACATGACTATCCTTGGCGAATTGGTGAATATTTTTACTCTTGTGATACGGAACTGTGGGGGCTCAAAAAACGATGAAAGAACACAGTTGTGGCTTAAGGACCAGTACTCGTACACGTGTAAGTGGGCAGTGCTCGTCCGCAAGTGGGGGGGATTGGAGCTGTGCATACTCGAGAGTTTCTTGGTGGTGACATCCCAAGAAAAATGCAACTCTACTCCAGTAATCCGGTGACAGGGCGCCAGCGCCGTACGATAGAATGTATTCACGGGGGTTTAGGCAACGATAATCCTCTGCCTATTGCGAGCAAAAGCATTTGCACTCGGACGCGTACAGTATGGTCCAGCTCCTCAATCGAGATAGGCGAACCGGAGGCGTTTTGTTCTGCCTCGAATGGCTTTCCAGCCTCACCCCGTTGGGGCTTTTGAGCCTCTGCTCGAGGACTCGTAGAGGGAGCAGGAGGTGATCTCCCGAATCTCCAACTTTGCCCATACGGTATACGAGTATCGGTTCTCTACACTAGCAGCACACAGCACCCAGTACCAGGTAGTCGGACACCAAATATTTGAGAGACAACGTATTTGTTAATACCCCAAGCAAGCTATATTTAATAAAAATTTCATTTTCAGATATTAGATAGTGCTCTACTTATTCAACCAAAAAGTGATAGAATATAGACTAGATGAAAGTAAGGAAAATTCTAATGTTGGAAAATATGAAAGGACAATACATAAAATATTTTGCAACATAATAGTTTTCCTTGATCCTCAATATAAATGACCATAATAATATTATGGTACAGATGTCTGGGGTATCATACAGTGCAGTACCCGGTACTCGAGCGTGATGCCTGTCAGGCGAAACCTGCGCTCCCAAAAGGTTGGAGAAATCTGCACGCGCTGGGTTATTAGGGTTCGGCGGGGAAACAAAAAAAGCTTTAAATAATATAATTCTTGCAGTATGATAATAATATGATACTTTTCAAGCTCTCCAAGGGCATTTTTTCATCCTCTGATACGGTATCATACTATAATAATAATAATTATAATGTGTGCAAAATCCATGACTGGAACCATCTGGTTACAAGTATCATATGGGCTAAAGTGGTTGCACCCACAACGAGATTCCTTACCAACAAACCGACAATCAAGGTGAGAAATTTGCCTTCAAAGGAAAGAATCTCGCTGTGGGTGCAATCTCGTATGCCCGTTAGGGCGATGTCTCCTCTGATTAGGAATAAAATTTATCAAATCTCGTTTTTTTGGTGCAACTGCTTTATCTGATAGAAATGCGCAACACACACCAACTTCCTGTAGGACATCAGGTGAAAACGAAAATCATAGCCCGGTTCTAATTTACTATTCAAACAATTTCGCCAGAGGAAATCTGATCATGCCTTCTCAAGAAGCAGCTGTCCCCAATTTAGAATTATTGGATCAAGTACCGTATGATAGCAAGGGCAGACATTGCTTGACCGGGACCATACATCTAACATGTGCAAAAGAGGAGCCAAGGAGATTCATTGCACACTGCCTCACTTGAGTGTACTCGAGTACTCGAGTATTGGATATCTACCGAATTACGGTACCACATTTACAGTTCTCACACACATACCGTAGACTATCGTAAATGCAAGATATCATAGCTGCCTCACCAAACCGCGACCCTCAAATCCAGGAGCACAGCTGCTCGAGGGGCGAATTCTACGTTAGCAGGGAGGGGGTTTGCAAAAGAACCAGTCCTCCCGCACCTTTCTTGCCCAATCCCCTGAGCTCGCCAACAACATTCTGCCACACACCAATCATATCCCCAACTTTGTGACACTTCTGGACGAAAATAGCCTTGCGTGTGCAACGAGTTTTTCCACAATGGCCGCAGTGCGCCATCGTGCCACCACACCCCCCTTCTCAGCCAACACCCAGGTATAAAGAAAGCCTCATCCCGACGAGCGGATAGAAAAAAATAAAAATAAAAATAAAAATTACAAGTTGTCCTACTGCTCCCTTTTTCTGCCTCCCCCTCTCCTTCTTTCCGGCGAATACCCACCAAAAGACACCACCCTTGAACGATCGTGAAGTCGGGGCTAAAAAGGAATCACAAAAACAGCAATGGCATACCAATCAACCCAAACTCCAGCACCGGTCTACGACCCACACGCGGCGCCCGCAACCGCAGCCTACCAGCACCCAGGCGTCGGGCAGCAGTACCCGTCGCAAGATGTCGCTGCGGGCACACCGCCATACTACCAGGGCGAGCAGCAGAAGCAGCAGTACTACGCAGCCGCACCGCACCAATACCCCCAGCAACAGGCGGTCCAGATGCAACCGCAGCCCGTGGGTGGACCACAGTTTTTGCAGGCGACGCCGATCCCAGCGCTATCGAGGGGTTCCGCGCCCGTGGATTGTCCGATTTGTGGACAGCGGAAGTTGACGAGTATCTCTTATGAGGTTGGGTCAACCACTCAGTGAGTGTTTTCTTTATATCCTATTATACTCCTACATATTCGTGCCCTGCGGAATTTAAGCGGAAGGTTTTGCTGATGGCTTTGTTTGCCATCTTGCAGTCTTTGGGCAGTCGTGGCTTGTCTCGTGGCGTGTTTGGGGTGCATCCCCTACTTGATGACGAGTTTGAAGGATGTACAGCATCGTTGCGGGCAATGTGGGACGCTCCTTGCCGTCTGGCATAGGAGTGGTGGCGCGGAGGTGCTTGTTCATCCGCAAGGTTGAACATGGAAATCTAGAGGAGGGGGGATTTTTCTTCTTCTTTTCATTATTGTTTATCATTACCCTTCATAATCAGATCTTGCCTCTTTGTTTCCTGGTCTCTCCTGATGCTTCCCTTCGCTTTTCCTCACTTTTACCTTTCTTCTCCTTGGTTTTTTTTTCTCTCTCAAAACGAACTCTCTCCCCCCCCCCCAAACATCCATCCATCTTCTACGACGTTACAGGTAAACACGGTAGAAGAACTACAGGGAGGCAACCAGTGCCCTCATCGTACCACACTGCAATAATTTCTGTGAAACCAACGGCAACGACTACTTTCTCATTCATCCGACTTCCTCTTTCTCATGTAACTTCTCTCATCTCTCAGGGTTCGCATTATGGTGTTTGGAACATTTTATACCTCAAATCTTTTTTTTTTTCTTCTTTTTTTCCCTGCTTGTATTTCACATTCGCACGAATAGAGGGGGACAAGTTATTCAAGGGATCGATTGGATCAACCCTTTTTTTTTTCTCTCGCTTGTTCCCCTCCCTTTTTTTTTTTCGGTCACACCTGCTTACTTTGGTATGATATGTGACTCGAAGTTTGTGTGCTACCTTCTCACCCTTGTCCACTCTATTCGCCCTGGCCATATGGTGTCCGGGAACAGGGATCAAATGGAGATATGGAACCGGGACTGTGTGGCCCTCGAGCAAGCACATGGTTCGTGTGCATTCGAGCCCCATCGCCCCCTGTTTTATTGTCCGAGGCGAGTACCGATGCTCGTACTCTGCAGTCTCGGTTTGGCAGGCTTCTCTGGGGATGAGTAATCTCGGCCTCTCCGTGTCCATCCCATCCCATCTACAGCACTCGTATCCTCACAGTTTGACTTGATGATTTACCGTGTTCGTTGCCGTTCAACTCATTACGTGCTATTGAATTTGTGTTTCGGTTTGAAGATGGTGCTGAAACGTTACCCTATCGATTGAATTCACGCCTGCTGTACCCGTACGAGGCATAGGGGGAATGTTTTGGAACAAACCAACGTTGCTTACCAGCAAATATCCTTCAAAACAGGCGGGGTCGTAGAGTGGTGTGTTCCAAATTATCCCCCTTAGTACTTGTATCGTATTATTGGTTGATGTTTAGGAGCCCGCAGGGGGCCGGTCTCTTGTGCTAGAGCATAGCGCCTAAAGCTTAGGCCATCATAAGTACTCGCAATGCAGTTGCACTAAAATTTAGGTTTGGGGTCACCCTATTTTTTATGCAAATGTACCGTACTCAACGAGTATAATACCGGTATCATAGTAAGGGTATTCAAAGTTGGAATACGTGAAAAAAATTAGCCTACTTTAGTGTTTCATGTAAGCTTGGCACAGGCCAAAGAGGCTAAAGTACCATCACTTTACTTTACAAGACGAAACAGGTTTTTTCTGTTGGGATGGTGGGTAAAAGGACCATGACGACAGTAAGTGATATAAAGTAAGTAAACTAAAGGGTGCAAGGTGGGCTGTTAAACTATCAACAACAACACCAAGGGTGAATTTGAAGAAGCTGTCCTACTTATTTTTGGACAACTATATGTGTAATGGAGCACAGCGAATCCAATCCTAGTGAATTGAACGATACAAGACTTGAATTGATAGAAATGACAATGATAGAGAAGAGAGAACAAAGAATAAGATACCGAGCGGCGTAGGAGTTTTGACTGAATAATAGACGGCTGTCCAAAGTGAGAGTCAAAATGCAACTGCCTTATATCCACCTAGATAGAAAATCAAATCTCAAGCACACTTCTAGCACATGCCAAATTCCTACTCCACTTTCCTTTCTCTTGCCGTTCCTCCACTTGGTTCTTTAAGCTATTTGCGAGGTAGGAGAGGAGCCCATTGCCAAGGGTAAGGTTCTTGTTCTGCTATTATCTCTACTCGTGTTTTACTGTGGATTTAGTGGTGTTTTCAAGCTGTGGCATTAGATATGCATGGTCAAGTGTGAGGTAGTGAGCAGCTAACACTGGTGGAATATTGTTTGAATCGACTGTCGTTTTCAGGTGGCTGTAGTTGTGTTTTTTCGTGCTGGGGGAATAGGAATATATGGTGAGCAGCCTAAAATGGTCGATGTACAACACTTCTAACTAATTTTAGCCTTCAATTTTATTGGTATTTTTGAAGTAAAATCTTTGATTATCTTTTTTTTTTTAACCTACTAGACCGCTTTTTCCAATTTTTTCAATTTTTGGGGGATTTGAAGCTATGTAATTTGTATTGCTTTGTTGATACTTTTTCTTTTTCGCCTTCTCTGATAAGAACTTCTCCTGCCCTGCTACACTAACTCTTACTACAAATTATGTACATTATGATGGGGTTCTCAAATATTCTACTGAGGAGTTTGCAAGACAATTGGCTCATGATATTAAGTACCCTAATGCAGGATCCCAGTTTTACGTTTACTCATAATCTTACATTCCAACTTTGAATACCCCTAGTAGGGGATTTCAAAGTTAAAAAGGTCTCCATTAACTAGTGAGCTAAAGCATGAAAGGTAAGCTTAGGAAGAGCAAAAGTAGTTAAATTACTATGCACTTACAATACCATTTGGATACAATTCCTGAGTATCATTACCGAGGTCTGGAGGTCGGTAACAGGTGCTATGCAGTGGTAAAGTGTCTGTTTTTCTGTATTTTAGTAAAATAGCATAATCTGTCATAGTTAGCAAATCGTTAAACGAGCAATACAAGCATGCCTCATATTTCAGAAAAAGCTCAGGTAAGTCAATTGCTCTAGGATATCTGGCTTCCCCAGCGTATTATCGAAATGCAGTATTACGATCCTATGCGGTAAGCTGACTTGCAACAGGTAACTACTTCTCTTTGGGTTTGATGAATATGACGTGGCCGTTGTCATAGTCTGGTATGGGGCGTAGCGCTAATCTCAGCCACCAGGGTAAGAGTACTATTGCAACGAGTAGTACTAGGCGGGTTTCTATTATTGCTTTTAGGCCTATGCCTACGTTGTATGGATAGCCGAACCCTATGGTTCCTATCGCACAACGCCAATAGAGGAGTGGAAAGGTAAAGAGGTAAAGTAATTGTATAGGAAAGAACTTAGATGGTTGCGTGAAGAGTCCTAGATACAGGCCGCCTAGGGTCCTTATATAGGCACTCTTCCCTCAACCCTAACCCTGGTGACTCATACCTATGTGTCACATAACCTTGATAACTCATATTGAGTGATAGTATGAAATCCATCAGCTGACCCCTATGAGTCAACTGCACAACGTTCCAAATCCAACCATAACTTGTAAAACCAGTCATGTGCCCTGAAGTGATCACATGCGTGAAACCCATGACTCGTAATGTGAGTCATGTGCAAAACTCATTACATCATATGACTCACAAGTGTGAGTCGTGCGCACAATGAACCAATCACAATATAACAATGATTTACACTATTGTGCATCATGTGAAACCCCATGACTCCTAATAAGTCATTGTGCGAAATATAACAACCTTATGACTCATAACTATGAGTCATGCAAAATCATGCCTTGCTTAGTCACCAATCGTGACATTAGCTCTCCTTTCCGATCAGCCTAAGTCCCATCAGGCTCAACATCCTATTCTCGTCAGGCTTTCCCCAAACCTGTGCAATTCCTTTTTTAACTTCCAAACCTGATGTTCGGCGTGCTGCCAACCTTTCTGGACCTCTTCCAAAATCAAGTTTGCTGTTCTGATGGTCCGGTCTCATTCGGCAATCATCCTTTGATAGGTCCGCATATCCACTCTTTGGTTCCGAATTGTGGCTTCTGCTATGCCAAGTTGATTTCGTAACCCATCGATTTGTCGCTCCAGACATCCCGTTTCTGGGCTAGTATCGGTTTCATTTGTTTCGCCCTCCTTTCTCCTCACCTGTGTCCTCACAGATGCCTTCATCTTCCGTATGAGTGCATCCGTTTCGTTCAGGTGGGCTGCTTCCCCCATGCGTCTTGGGCAGTACCGGGCATCGATTTCGTCGTGTCGATGTACACGGCAGTTGTTCTTGAAGCAGTGGATCCAGGACGATTCCTAGAAGGGTTGTTTTTGTTTGCGTATCTTTGGTTGTTTAGGAAACCAATTACTTCCTTCCTTATCGCGTAAATGAACGTGGCAGTCGTCATCGTAGCAGGTAGTCGATGAAAGAGCGTTATGTTCTGCCTGTTTCTGTCTTTCCTCCTGCATTGCATATGGGGGGGTGGTTGGTGTGATAGCTCTTGGGCTATCGCCCCAGCCGTCGACAGGTGCCAAGGTCATTTCCTCCTTGGGCTCGATCTTGACTGTAACCCATTCTGGGTTTCCTTGGGTACTGCTGCTGGAAACGTTCAATTACGATGCTGGCATTGTTGAAGTTCTCCGCAGGGGACCAAGTTTTGTCATGTTCTGGTGAGTAGCCGGTCCACTTGGCTCTGTATTGTAAGCATCTTCAGTGTATGCATGAATCAATGATTTCTTCGAATTCGTACTCGCTTTCTCCTTCTATCTCTATTGGAGGTGGTGGTGATTGCTTTTGTGAGGGAAACTGATTGCAGTGATATGGTTCGAGAAGTGAGATGTGGAAGGTGTTGTGGACCTTCATCTGTTGGGGCAAGGCCAACTTATAGGCACTTGTGCCCACCTTGGTAAGGATCTTGAATGGTCCGATTTTCTTGTAATCCAGCTTCTTGCATGGTCTTGTAGTCCTTATATTCCTTGGTAGTAACCAGACCATGTCGCTTGACTGGAGATTTGGATCAGCTTTTCTGTGTTGATCGTAGATTTCTTTTTATCGTAATTGTGCACAGACCATTTCCTGACGTAGGATACTGTGCAGCTCACCTATCTCTTCCTTATCAGTCCTTTCTTTCCGTATCATGTGGCCAATTGCTTCATGCTCCGGGTGCTGACCATAATTAGCATAAAATGGTGTGGTTTTTATTGTTTCCTACTTTGTGTTGTTGTATGCAAATTCAGCCAGTGGTAGTAGGCTGGCCTAGTCGTTTTGTTGTAAGTTGATGTAGGCTCGTAGGTATTGTTCTAGTATGCCATTTGTCCTCTCGGTTTGTCCATCGGTTTGAGGGTGGAAAGCGGTACTCAACCTCCTTTCTATCCCTAACGATTTCGTCGTTTCTCGCCATAGGTCCGATGTGAACAAGGTTCCTCGATCTGTGATGATATCCTGTGGCAGACCATGTATGCGAAATATTTCCTTCAGGAATATTTGCACAAAGTCCTTCGTATTTATATCTTTGTTGCAAGGTATAAAAGGACTCATTTTCGTTAATCGGTCGATCACTACCAGTATGGCGTCATAACCGGCTGATATCGGAAGGTCGGTGATAAAGTCTATTGCTATGGATTTCCATGGTTGGTGGGGTGCTTCGTTTGGCTGCAGTAATCCGTATGGTGCCTACCGGATTGGTTTCGTTCTTTGGCAGATATCGCTGTTTTTAACATATCCTTTGATATCGTCTCGCATCCTTGTCCAATAATATTGCCAAACTAGGAGGGCTGTAGTTTTGTTTGTTCCTTCATGGCCTGCTGTTGATGCAACGTGGTTGTGTCGTATTATCATTGTCCTTATCGCTTCTTCTTCGTGGACCCAGATTTTCCCTTGATACCAAAGGTATCCTTCTTTCCATTTGCATGCTCCAAGTGCCACTCCTTTCATCTCCTTGTCTCCTCTTTCCAAGGCATCGTGGATTGCCCTTATGTGTGAATCAGTTTTGCTTGCTTCGCGAATTCCAGCGTCGTCTTCCATCAACCTCACTACTTCCATTGCTTCAAAGTAGTGTTCAGTTGGTCGGAGGATCCTGTGTTTCTGTCGAATCCATTTGTCGACCTTTACAGGGATGTCTTCCGCCCTTCTTGTTAGAATGTCTGGTTTTCCTCCTTCTTTTCCAGGTCGATATTGTACCTTGATATAATATTGGCTGAGTGTTTCGCTCCAGCGAATTTGTCGGTCATTAAGTTCCTTGGTTGTGGTAAAGGGTACCAGATTTTTGTGGTCGGTAAGTACCAACACTCGATGTCGACTTCCTTTTGCATATCTTCTCTATTCTTTTAGAGCTTGTACAATTGCTAACAACTCTTTGTCATGTATCTCGTAGTTGCATTCTGAGGGCTACATCGTTTTCGAGCGGTATGCAACTGGTTGCCATCTTCCATCGTTCCCTTTTTGTGATAATATGCCAGAGCATACATATTTTGATGCATCTGTCTCTATCATGATTTCTTTCTCCGAGTCATAATGTACTAGGACTGGAGCTGATGTCAACCGTCGCCGTAACTCGTTGAATGCTTTCTGCTGTCATTCTGTCCAGTTCCATTTGACGTCCTTTTTGTGAGTTCATATAAGGGTTATGCTATACGACTGAACCCTTGTATGAACCGTCGATAGAAGTTGCTGAATCCCATAAAGGATTGAATACCTGTTTTGGTTTCTGGTGGCTTCCATTCCCATATGGCATGGGTTTTGACAGGGTCGACACTGACTCCTTCTTTGTTGAAAACGAATCCTAGGTATTCCGTTTGTTCGTTATAGAACTCGCACTTGGATGGCTTAAGCGTGAGTCCCTCCTTTCTCAAGGCTTCTATAACCTTGCGGACTTGGATTGTGTGTTGTTCAGGTTTTCTGAATATATCAGGATATCATCCAGGTAGACGATACAGCAGATGTCAAGAAATCGACCCAGGATCCGACTAACCCATCTTTGGAAAGCTGCAGCCGCATTTTTGAGACCAATTGGCATCACTGTATATTCGTATATTCCATATTTTGTTGTGAATGTTGTCTTCCATTCGTCTCCATCCTTGATCCTGATATTGTGGTAGGCGTTCCGAATATTCAATTTCGTGAAGATTTTGGCTCCTTGGAGTCGATCCAGTGCTTCCCCTATCAATGGCAACGGGTATCGATTTCGTTTGGTGACTTCGTTGAGTTCTCGGTAGTCCACACAGAGTCGAAGTTTGCCATCTTTCTTCTTCACAAACAGCATTGGGGATCCACCATTTGCATAAGAGTCCTGAATCCATCCTCAGTTTTTGTTGACGCAGATGTATTCTCTCAGCTCTTCCAATTCTTTCTCTCCTAATGGGTAATAACTATTTTGCTGGCACTGTTTCCCCTTTTTTGAGGTTGATCTCCAAGACGACCTTGGGACGATGTGGGGGCAGCCAAGTTTTTCTCCTTCCTTGAACATGTCCAGGTACTGGTGAAATTCCCTTGGTACTGTTACAAACCTATCCTTAGTCTGCCGGACAAGGCACACTATCTCCTTTTACTGCAAC
>QFET01007382.1:0-14693 GCA_003316355.1 Tuber calosporum | reverse complement strand
TACTGGATTTGTATAGTAGTAGCGATCTCTTGTTCCTTCCTGTTTGGATTCCATTACTTTTTTTGTTAGCTCCATCCTGTCGCTTTTAACCATCTGTTTTTGGAATATGGTTACCTTGGTATGCTGCCTCTGTTAGCATGTTTGATGGACAGGATGTTTGCGCTTTTGTTTAGTTTTCCTAGCTACAATCTTTTGTATTTGAAGAGCCAGCAATCCCTTAAGGATTCGGACTCTCAAGCCTCACATGACTATCATCTTTAATACTACAAGTTGAACGGTCACTCTAATAGTTCCATACCTTTTACCTTGTCTATTGAAGACCTATCCATCGACGCTTCTCCCCCTATCCTAATAGTATCTTCAGGGTCCCTTTGGGATTCTCGAGATACTTGAGAGTAGGTTACAGTTTACCTGTTCAAGAACCTCCCGAATTTGACGAGCAGTCATTCGATCACCTGTTCTATCATGTAGAATATCCTTTAACTCATCCAAATAGTTTTGATTGGATTCTGGTCAGGGGAATTTGGTGGCCATATAAGTTTTGTAAACCCAAGTCGTTCTCGTGGGGTATTGTGATAATGATGAACATGGGCAGGTGCATTGTTCTCCATTATTACAATATTTCTCATATGGAACTCAGCTATTGCCTGAGATGTAAAGGGAAAGAGAAAAGGATTAAGAATTCACTCACGGTAAATATACCAATCAATTCATCCCTTCCTATCCTCTTTTCTAGTCTGTAATACTGAATTAGGAAACGAAACTTCTAATCCTAAAAAGCTGGCATTTATATTTGCTGCCTGCTCCTATTTATATTCTCTTTTCAAGCAAGAATTCCTTCCTTCCGCTGCTTGATCGTCTGTTCTGGTATTGTATATAAATGATATGGGAATTTATAACATTATATATATTATATTTTATTAGCATTAAACATTATATACATGTTAGATATAAGATTATAGAAATATTAAAATTATAATGTATAAGAAGATTGAATAAAACAATAATAAAAATATAAATTATAAAAATTATATATGTACATACCAGGTTAGCCATAAAGGATTGCCCCCCAAAACATTACAGTAGCTGCTTGGGCAAACTTTCTATCAATATTTTAAGGGAGGTAGGCTTCTCCTATACAGCGTAATACACCAAGAGCTCAATGTGACCGTACATTTCCAGTTTCCAAATGCGACTCATCTGTAAGGATGATGTCCATCTAGTCCTGACAGAGGTATCGATTACAAACACGAAGTCGTTTTGCCTTTTGGTAGGGCGTTAAAGTGGGTTTTCAAATTGCCTTTCAAGGATAAATATTGTTTTCATACAATGCTCTAGAAACAGTTTGCTTGCTGACATTTAATTGTGCTTTTTCTTTTAATTTTTATAATTTTTATATCAGCTCTATTATCCTATCAAATATGTACAATGGAAAGAAGAAGGAAAAAAAAGATAAATTCTACCTGCTTGTGCAAACCGGGTAAAGGTCATTTGACAGTGGTTACCATCTTGTAGAGTGACTTCCACTAAATGTTGTTTCTGTACTGCTGTTAGGCCCATATTACAACCTTTCATCGCATCAGGTCGGGGAGCAAGATTCTCTTTTGAGCAAAGATTCTATATATTGTTTTCGCATGCACACTAGCGTGCTATTCGCATCATATTTGAACATGTACAAATTGATACCCCTATTTTTGCGGAAATTTTCTTGAAACACATCTTTTGACACCCTCCCAATATGGAGTATCCCACGATCTGTCCATCATTAGCCTTTGTTTCGGAATCCTACTATAATTCTACTATTACCACTAACTTGATATTGGTTATTACTTATTTGGGTTTATACCTGTTAAGCACTACTATGTTATTATCCCTTCCTAGTTGGTTATGACTTCCTAACTGGTTATTCTTTCCTTGTTTCGCTTATCACTACCCCCTCCTTCCTTCTACTGATTTGGGTATCGCTATCCTCCTACTATACCTTTGGGATTTGTATAGTATTAGTGATCACTAGTTCCTCCTTGTTTGCATTCGATTACTTGTTTTGTTAGCTCCTTCCTGTCGCTTTTAACCCTCTGTTTTGGGAATATAGTTACCATGTTATGCTATCTCAGTTAGCATGTTTGTTGGAATAGATGTTTGCGCATTGATTATGTTTTCCTAGCTAAATTCTTTTGTATTTAAAGAGCATGCAATCCCTTAAGGATTCGGACTCTGAAGCGTCTCAAGACTATCATCTTTAATACAACAAGTTGAATGGTAACACTTTTAATTGTATACCTTTTACCTGCTATATTAAAGACCAGTCCATCGAGGCTTCTCCCATTATTCTAATAGTATCTTCAGAGTCCCTTTGGGATTCTCGAGAGACTTGTGAGTAGGTTATATTTATTGATTTAGACTCTAGTATACCTTTGATCTTTGGCAGAGGACTGATCACTCTTCGCCTACCTTGACCCTACAGTACTAGTACAGGTTCCTGTTTCCAAGAAGGCGTTGAGCGGACTCCAGCCGAGACCAGCTCACCTTAGCTAGCAACCATTTTACTTCACAGAGATACCAGAAGGCACTTCACTAGTGGATCAATAGCATCAGCCTCAGGACCCCAAAGTCAAGTGCCAGAATCCCAACCTGCACCACCATCTGAGGTTTCAGATATATCTTCAGTAGATTGCATCAGCAGTGAAGATTATGACCAAGACCAAGCCGAAGCCCCACACAAGCCCATGACCAAGAACAAGTCCAAGAACAAGTCAAAGAAAAGCTCCACTAAGAAGTCCAATCCAAGAAAGAATCAAGCTTAGAATCAGATTCAGATTCCGGCCCAGAGGACGCTCAAGGACAAGTACCCCCAGCTTTGCCACTGTAACATGTGTACATGTTCCGGTACCTCTATTCCCACTCTGGTTAGCCTTTCCTTTGTCAGATTACATTCATTAGACTTGATTTTTTTGTATTTGATTTCCCTACCGGAATCTCTAGATTCTGGCGCCCTAATGACTGTATGCTTTGCAGGATCGGCAGGAGTGTACCCCAGGAGTTCCACGGGAAGGAACAGGTCATATATACCGGCAGTAGGATAGAGGCAGAGTTGTGGGTAAGACCCAGGCTTCCCAGGACTCTAGCAGGGCAACAGGATTCTGGAAGCTGTACACTCACCACTAATGATAGTATCTGCGGGTTTTCCAGAGCCTCTGCTCTTGCAGGAAAGATTTCATGTATTTATGAGTGGTTTCCTGGCTAGCAGGAGACATCAGACTTCTGACACATGCCTAGACAGTGAATACACATGGTTGAACGGCAATCCTATTGTTCCCCTTCCCTCTATAAACTATTCTATTGTACTCCCCTTGTCTTCATCTCTCTGCAGGTCTCCCTTAGACACCAAAGCGATTGCAGGCTACCGCTTAGGCTCTATTGTATAACCGTTCACACAGGCTAGGGCCTGCTACATTTTTTCCGCCTCAGCAGGTGATATCTGATTCTCAGGATTGAGAACAGAGGGAAGAATTGATAACACTTCCCTTTTCTTGCTAACTAGTTAGAAGCAGGAGCGGCAGGTAGAGACTCCTGGCTCTAGTGCTACATTCATCATTACAGACAGAAGAAGTCAGACTACTAGGTCTGGAAGGATATCCAGACCTCCCAGCAGACATGGGAATTACACAGAGTCAGACCCAGAAGGAGAAGGTGACGATGCACCTATACCCAGTCAAAGTTTCCTACAACTAGGAGACCTTGATACAGACTCAGAAGAGGACCTCACAGCAGAGTAAATCGTCCAAAGAGAAAGCCAGAGAACAGAGACAGCTCAGATATCGAGAGCAAGAACCAAAAGTATCTTGGAGACAGTTTTTGGAACCCTACCACAATCTGCAGTACCTTAAAGAAGCGAGACAACACCTGGCGGATTCCCAGACTCCTGTCACGATTGGTGACTAAGCAAGGCAGAATTTCTTGTGACTCATAGTTATGAGTCACAAGGTTGTTATATTTCGCAGTATGACTCATTAGAAGTCATAGAGTTTCACATGATGCACACTTGTGCAATCATTGTTATGTTGTGATTGGTTGATCGTGCGCATGACTCACATTTGTGAGTCATATGATGTAATGATTTTTGCACATGACTCACACTATGAGTCATGGGTTTCGCGCATGTGACCACTTTAGGGCACATGACTTATTATATGAGTTATGATTGGTTGGCACGCTGCGCAGTTGACTCAGAGGAGTCAGATGATAGATTTCATACTATGACTCACTATGAGTCATAGAGGTCGTGTGACTCACAGGTATGAGTCACCAGGGTTAGGGTTGAGGGAAGATTGCCTATATAAGGACCTCTAAGCGACCTGTAATTAGGACTCTTCACGCAACCATCTAAGTTCTTTCCTATACAATTACTTTACCTCTTTACCGTTTCATTCCCTATTGGCATTGTGCGATAGGAACCATAGGGTTCAGCTATCAAGACAACATAGGCATAGGGCTAAGAGCAATAGTGGAACTCCACCTAGTACTACTCGTTGCAATAGTACTCCTACCCTGGTGGCTGAGATTAGCGCCACGCCCCATACCGGACTACAACAACGGCCTGGCCATATTCATCCAACCCAAAGAGAAGTAGTTAACTGTTGCATAACCAGCTTACCGCATAGGATCGTAACATTTGGTTGCGTCACCTAAGCAACACCCAACTACAAAAACGGCAGACTCTACAGACAACGACATCGACCTTACTGAGGGCGAAATCGATACCTCAACACTTGGCCCTGCACTTGAAGAAGCAATTATCTCAAACCTATTCAGAAACCAGTCACAAAGAACCACAAGTCCTGTGACCCTAGAGCCGGCCTCACCAACAGGATCTCTGGAACCAGAAACCCCAAGACCAGAAAGGATGTCAGCACCGGGACCAGCAACTGCCAGTAGAGGAGCAGGAATTCAACTAGCAGGATTTACAACTGCACAGTTCCAAGAGATCCTGACTCGGATAAACAACCAGCGAGATATAACCAACAACCGGATCAAAGTTGAGAAACCTCCTACCTTCTCTGGAACAAGGACCAAACTACGAACCTTCTTAGTGCAATGCCAACAATACTTTGAACCAACACAAGAAACACGACATACGGAACGCATCACCTACGTCAAGAGCTTGTTAAGGGATGCAGCAGCGAGCTGGATAACCCCATTTGCAGAAGGACGCGTGCCGGAGACCTGGACTACATATGAGGATTTCACTACAGCCCTCAAAGACCAGTTTGGATATGTGGATGCAGAAAATGCAGCTAGGACAAAACTCGACCGCCTGAGGCAAGGCAAGGAACCAGTCACGGAATACTGGAATGACTTTCGCCTCACAGCTACAGAGGCGAATGAGGATGATGGTACACTAAGATGCCAATTGCTTAAAGGAATTAACCGAACGCTGCAGGGCGCATGGGCAGCGGACCACATGGTAGCGGCAAATGTCGATGCCCTTGCAGCCTGGGCAATCGAAAAAGAAAACCGGATCAACATGATCAAGCACCTTCAAGGAAACAACAGTACCTTTGTCCAACAACAGGAAACGCCCAGGAACAATAACGGAACCTGGAAGTCGGGCAACACTATGGAAACCCGAGGCGACCCAACAGACCTGGATGCTACCAGAAGGCATCCACGACTAAAACTTTCACGAGCAGAGTTCACAAGAAGAAGAGACAACAACCTATGCCTAGGATGCGCCAGACCTGGGCACAGACTCAGTAATTGCCGAAATGCAAGAGATGAGAAGTACTATACTAGGCAGTTCAACAGCAAGACCAACAATAATCGCTCGAAACCACGAACCAACCTACACGAAATGGAGATTAGAGAAACACCTGAAGAGTCGGGAAACGAAGAAAGTCCCCAGTAAGAGATGGGCGGCGTGACTACAAAACCAAAACCATCGGAATCGGCAACATCTACATGGCACTTACAAACATGGAAACATTGGAACAAGAAAAAGACCATGCTATGGTCAAAATGCGTTTACATGGCAAGGACAAGACAGTCATCATCAACAGCATGATTGACTCGGGCGCTACAGAAAACTTTATTGACATAGAATTCAGCAACAAACACGGCATACGAACAAAGAAAGTGAAAGAAATACGGGAAATCTACCTTGCGGACGGGGAGCCGAGCGCTATGGGACCAATTACCCATATAGCGGAAGTACCTATGGACATCGGCAGCCATAGGGAAGTGGCAACCTTCCAAATCGCATATCTACCCAACCATGAGGCAGTGCTAGGGCTGCCATGGTTAAGAAGACACAACCCCAAGATCGATTGGGAAAGTAATAAGATCACGTTTGATAGCGAGTGGTGTACCAGAGTATGCCTAGAGAGCTCGCCAGTAGTGGACTTAGTCCCTGAATCGGAAGCCCTGGAAGAGAACTTGGAGATAAAGTTCTCCACGATCCAGGCCAAGGATGTCCAGAACATCAAAATCCAAAGATTGAGCAATACGGCCACACTCCCTACCCAGGGGTCAGCCAAGGCTGCAGGACATGACCTGTATGCAGACGAGAGAATTACGATACTGGCAAAAGAACAAGGAATTGTCAATACTGGAATAGCTATAGGACTACCAGAAGGCACCTATGGGCGGGTGGCTCCGCGCAGCGGATTGGCAGTTAAACACCAGCTTACTGTCAATGCGGGAGTAATCGATGCCGACTACACAGGTGAAGTCAAGGTGGTCCTGGTCAACCTGGGAAAGGTACGTTACACAGTTGAGCCGGGAGACTGCATCGCACAGTTGATATGCGAAAAGATTGTCATAGGACAATGCGAAGAAGTGGAGCAAGTGGCTCCTACTAGAAGAGGCGCAGCATGGTTTGGAAGTACAGACCACCCAAAACGTTAAAAGATTGAGATCAACAAGATCTCCGCTACGTCATTCGGCAAGTTCTACCGAAGAGGCGAAGTCATAGGAATCCTCAAGTGGGATTACAAAACGAACGAACCTACCAGGATCGAAAGGATCAACATCAGCAACGAATTGGCTATCAAGGCCCAGAAAGGACAAGAAAAGGACAAATCCAGAAACATTGTGCCAACGGAATACCACCAGTACCTGGACATGTTCATAGAAGAGGAACAAACTCGGCTACCACCCCACCGACCAAAGGTTGACTTGGATATCAACCTCAAAAAAGGAGAAACAGTACTAGCAAGAAAGCTATACCCATTGGGCGAAAAAGAGCTGGAAGAACTAAGAGAATACATCAGGGTCAACAAGAACCGGGGCTGGATTCGAGACTCTTATGCAAACGGGGGATCACTAATCCTATTTGTTAAGAAGAAAGACGGCAAGCTAAGGCTATGCGTGGACTACCGAGGGCTCAACGAAGTCACCAAACGAGACCGATATCCCCTACCACTGATAGGAGAAGCCCTCGATAGGGTTAGAGGAGCCAAGGTCTTTACTAAACTAGACATCCGAAACGCATATCACACAATCAGAATCAAACACGGAGACGAATGGAAAACCACCTTTACCACCAAATACCGCATATACGAATACACGGTCATGCCATTTGGATTCAAAAATGCACCTGCAGTGTTTCAGTGATGGGTTAATAGGATTCTCAGCAGGTTTCTGGATATCTGTTGTATCGTCTATTTAGATAATATTCTGATATATTCAGAAAACCTGGAACAACACCGAACCCATGTCAGGATGATTATGGAAGCCTTGAGAAAAGAAGGGCTGACACTGAAGCCATCGAAGTGCGAATTTCACAAGGAACGAACCGAATACCTAGGCTTCATCATCGACAAGGACGGAGTCAGCGTTGATCCTATTAAAACAGAAGCAATATGGGAATAGAAACCACTCGAAAGTAAATAAGGAATACAGTGCTCTATGGGATTCTGTAACTTCTATCGACGATTCATAGAAGGGTTTAGTCGGATAGCTAAACCACTCTATCAACTGACGAAGAAGGACTGTAAATGCAACTGGACCGAGAACCAACAAAAACCATTCGATGAATTGCACAGGCGACTTAATTCAGCCCCGCTACTGGTACACTACGATCCAACCAAGGAAATCATGATCGTGACCGACACTTCAAAATATGTATGCTCACGCATTCTATCACAGAAGGGGAGCGATGGAAAATGGAGGCCAGTGGCATACCGGTCGAAAACAATAACGCCTGCGGAATGCAACTACGATATCCACGACAAAGAGCTCTTAGCTATTGTCCAAGCATTGAAAGAATGCAGAAGATATGTAAAAGGAAACAGACACCGGGTCCTGGTCCTCACTGACGATAAGAAGCTGATACCAATTACCACGACAAAGGAGCTTAACGACAGACAAATCCGATGGAGCGAGACCCTCATTCAATACGATATCAAAATACAATACCGACCCGGGAAGGAAGGGGGTAAACCAGATGTCCTTACTAGGAGAGCAGAAGATGTCCCGAAAAAGAACGACGAGAGGATCCAACAAAAACAAAGGATCCTACTCCCAAAAGAACAATACTTCGAAGCCATGGAAGTAGTTAAGTTTGTCGCTGAAGATTTTGGCATCCGAGAAGCAAGCACGAAAGACAGACAGATAAGAGCAATCCAGGAAGCCCTGAGGACAGGAGAGAAAGAAATGAAAGGAGTGGCTCTAGGGGCATGTGAATGGAAGGAAGGATGCCTATGGCATCAAGGAAAGATTTGGGTACCGGAACAGGAAGAGATCAGAACCCAAGTCATACAACAAAATCACGATAACCTAGCAGTTTGGCATGGCGGAACCAGCAAAACTACGGAACCACTATCCCGACAATATTATTGGCGAAAGATGCACGACGACATATAGAGATATATCAAGAATTGCGATACATGCCAAAGAACGAAAGCGATAAGGCACGCGCCCTATGGACTACTACAACCGAACGAGGCGCCATACCAACCGTGGAAATCGATCGCAATGGACTTCATCACGGACTTGCCGAAATCAGACGGTTATGACGCCATCCTGGTGGTCATCGACCGCTTGACAAAAATGAGCCATTTCATACCCTGCAACAAGGATATGAACACCAAAGAATTTGTCCAGATATTCCTACGGGAAATATTCTGACTCCATGGACTACTACAAGATATCATCACCGATAGAGGAACGCTATTTACATCAGACTTGTGGAAAGAGACTACAAAATCCCTTGGAATTGAACAAAGAATGAGCACCGCCTTCCATCCCCAAAGCGACGGACAAACCGAAAGGACGAACGGAATACTGGAACAATACCTAAGTGCCTATTTCAACTATCAGCAAGCTAACTGAGCGGAATTACTACCAAAAGCGGAATTTGCATACAACAATGGAAAACAGGAAACCATTAAGACCACACCGTTCTACGCAAACTAAGGACAACATCCGGAACATGGGGAGATAGGCCACATGATACTCTAGGAAATCACGAAAAAGGAAGAGTTGAGTCAGCTGCATACAATCCTACGTCAAGAAATGGTCTGTGCACAATTACGACAAAAAGAAAACTACGATCAACACAGGAAACCCGATCCGAATCTCCAGTCAGGCGACATGGTCAGGTTACTGCCAAGGAATATTAGGACCACAAGACCATGCAAGAAGCTGGATTACAAGAACATTGGACATTTCAAGATCCTTACGAAGGTGGGCACAAGTGCCTATAAATTGGCCTTGCCCCAACAGATGATTGTCCACAACACCTTCCACATCTCACTCCTCGAACCATACCAAGACAATCACTTCCCCTCACAAAAGCAATCAACACCACCTCCAATCGAGATAGAAGGAGAAAGCGAGTACGAACTCGAAGAAATTATTGATTCACGCATACACCGAAAACACCTACAATACAGAGCCAAGTAGACGGGCTACTCACCAGAACACGACAAAATTTGGTACCCTGCGGAAAACTTCAACAATGCCAGCATCGCCATTGAACGTTTCCATCAGCAGTACCCAAGAAAACCCGGAGTAGGTTACAGTCAAAATCGAACCCACGAGACAAGACCCAACGCCATTGGGTCCAGACGAAGGCTGGGGCGATAGCCCTGGGGCTACTACCCCTACCAGCCCGCCATACACTACTCAGGAAGAAAGGGAAAAGCAGGCAGCACAAAACGCTCTTTCGTGGACTGCCTGTTACGATGATTCCTGCAACACTCCTTTACGCGACAAAGGAGGAAGCAATTGGTTTCCACGACAGCCCAAGTTGCGTAAACCGCAACAACTACATAAGGAGACATCCTGGAAACACTGTTTCAAGGACACCTGTCATACTCACAGACACGACAAAATCGATGCTGGGTTTTACCCAAGACGAACCGGGGAAGCGGCACCCCTTACGGAAAATGATGCACATATTAGGAAAAGAAAAACAACTGTGAAGGACACAGTTGAAGGGAGAGGAGGGCGAAAAAAGCGAAATCGAGACGATCCCCGACGAAGAGAGTTTGCAATGACAGTTGCAAGGACTACGAGAACAACTTGGAACCGCCGAAGCCACAATCGAACTCCAAAGAACTGGTATGCGGACATATCAGAGAATGATTGATGACCGGGACCGGACTATTAGGGCGGCACACACCACCTTAGAGGAAGTCCGGAGGAACTACCAGTCGGCCGAACATCAAGTTCCGAAATTGAAAAGGGAACTGCGCAGGTTTGGAGAAAGCCTGACGAAGATGGGACGTTAAGCCTGAAGGGACTCAGGCTGAAGGGAGAGGGGAGCTAATGTCACGATTGGTGACTAAACAAGGCAGAATTTCGCATGACTCATAGTTATGAGTCACAAGGTTGTTATATTTCGCACTATGACTCATTAGAAGTCATGTGGTTTCACCTGATGCACAGTTGTGCCATCATTGTTATGTTATGATTGATTGATCGTGCACATGACTCACATTTGTGAGTCATATGATGTAATGATTTTCGCACATGACTCACACTATGAGTCACGGGTTTCGCGCATGTGACCACTTTAGGGCACATGACTTATTATATGAGTTATGATTGGTTGGCATGCGGCGCAGTTGACTTAGAGGAGTCAGCTGATGGATTTCATACTATGACTCACTATGAGTCACAGAGGTCGTGTGACTCACAGGTATGAGTCACCAGGGTTAGGGTTGAGGGAAGAGTGCCTATATAAGGACCTCTAAGCGACCTGTAAATAGGACTCTTCACGCAACCATCTAAGTTCTTTCCTATACAATTACTTTACCTCTTTACCGTTTCATTCCCTATTGGCTTTGTACGATAGGAACCATAGGGTTCAGCTATCAAGACAATGTAGGCATAGGCCTAAGAGCAATAGTGGAACTCCGCCTAGTACTACTTGTTGCAATAGTACTCCTACCCTGGTGGCTGAGATTAGCGCCACGCCCCATACCGGACTACAACAACGGCCCGGTCATATTCATCCAACCCAAAGAGAAGTAGTTACCTGTTGCATAACCAGCTTACCGCATAGGATCGTAAGAACTCCCCTGGACCCTCTAGACCACCACCAGTACCTCAGGGAAAAGGGAAAGAACCAGAAACTCCCAGACATCCGCCAGCATATAGGACAATGGCTGACGCTGCAGACCAACCCAGCAAACCAAAGATCAAGTTTCCACAACCTCCCAAGTTCAGTGGAGAAGGCGAAGATCTACAACCAGACAAACTCAAGCGCTGGTTTAGGGAGGTTAAGAAGTAATTATCCTAGTATGATGTCCTTGATGACACTGAGGATGTAGTGGACTACTATGGCGCCAATACAGAAAAGCGAGCACATAGTTCCTACCTCAACCTCATGGATGAGTTTGAAGACAACAAACCCTCCCTCCAAGAATTCAAGAATCGTTTTAAGCAGCTTTTTGAAGCATTGACCAAAACAGATGACCGGTACCTCAAATGGCAGAATATACAACAGTCCCCAGGAGGTAAACCAGCGAGAATTTCCAAGATTGCTGGAGAACTAGAAGACCTCAGATGAACACTGCCTAGAGACTCAATATCAGTGTATGCACCAAGACAACGCTTTTTGGATGCCATGGATCCCAGGCTCTGAAGATATGTGGAACCACAGATAAGAAATACGGATACCTGGAATCAAGTTGTCCAACTGGCAGAGAGATACATTGCAACAATGTTCAAGACAGGAGCCTATGGGAGTAGCGGCTGCTCCTCCAGCACCTCCAGAAATAAGCCTAACATAGCTAAGAACTCTCCACAACAAACCAGCAACAAGCCAGCAGGAAAAGGCAAAGCTCCAGCGCGAAAATCGACCTCTTCCAAGCATAAGAAGTCAAGCAAGTAGGAAATGGATCGATACAAGAGAGAAGGAGCATGTTACGACTGTGGAGAAGTAGGACATATGGCAAATGATTGTCCAAAGTAGGAAATAAAGTCCAATCATGTCACAGCCACACAGGACACCCCCGATAGCGATGAAGAGCACCATGTGGCAGAAAGCGATAACAGAGAAGAGTTGGATGGAAGAAATACCATCATCACTTACAAGACTACTGTTGGCGCCCACAAGGAAGCGCCCCGGCCATTCCAAGCATTAGAATTCACAATGCTAGTCAACAGGAAACCCGCAAGGGTCCTAGCAGACACTGGAACCATTGGCGGTACCCTAATCAGCTATCGCTTTGTTACAACAAAGAATATCCCTTATACCAATAAGAAGACGCTTATAATGCTCAAAATCGCTGTCAAAGGACCCAGATCAAGTAGCAATCACTCCTGCATCACCGATATTGAGATAGGTAGCATGAAGGTACCCAAGGTACATATGAGCGTCACTCTGGTATCAGAATATGATATACTACTTATTATGGATGACCTCATATGCTTTGGAACAGTCATAGACTGCCGGAAAAATACCCTCTACTTCCCTGACCACAAAGTCAGAGTAAACTGCAATGGGAACAGCACCCAGCCTCGCTCAGCGATGGCTAAACAGGAAGATATACCAGATTTCCTCAAGATGTTCCCTCAAGTTTTTGTCACAGATATACCTGAAACTCTACCACCATTGCGGCGCTTTGACCACCAGATCATGATCAAGGACCCAGACCTTTATGTCAAGATGCCAATCTTCAAGAGCCGCGAAAAATTGATCCCGAAATTCAAGGCATGGATAGCGAAGCAAATCACGGCTGGGATACTCTACAGATCACAAACTCCTGGAGGAGCCAGTATGTTCATTCAAGGGAAACCTGATGGCAGGATAAGACCATTAGTGGACCTTCGCTACAGGAATAAGAACACTAAGAAGGACGAAGCCCCAATCCCTAATCAGCAGCTCATACTCAATACTGTGGGCAGAGCTAATTCCGAAGCAAGATAGACCTCTGTGATGCCTACTTGCAGACCAGGGTTGAACCTGAGGATGAAAAGTATAACCCTATCAAGACACCATTTGGAGGCTTCGTCTGCAAGGTAATGCTGCAAGGAGATACAAATGCGCCAGGAACTTTGATTAGAATCATGGAAGATACACTATCCGAAGAGTTAGGAGTCTTTGTATGGGTATATATTGACGATATCCTAATATATAGCGATACACACCAAGACCATATCAAGCATATCAAAGCTATTTGCCAGAAAGTGCAAAAAGCGCTGCTATATGCCAACCCTAGGAAGAGTGTCTTCTTAGCACAAAAGGTTGATATCCTAGGTCACCTTATCGATGATAAAGACATTCACCCAGCACAGGAGAAGATCAGAAGCGTTGAGGACTGGACAAGACCTCTGAACAGAAAGGAACTTCAGCTCTTTAGTGGGATGGTTAATTATATCTCAGAGTTCCTACCACACATCGCAACTATTACTGCACCACTTACAGAGCTTACCAGCGATGATGAATGGATATGGACAGACTTGCAGGAAGCTGCCTTTCAAGTAGTGAAAAAGGCGGTGAAAAATACTCAAGTTCTTAGACCTATTGACTATACCAACCCAGAACCAGTCTGGCTATTCACCTATGCATCTCCTAGCGGTAGTGGCGCTTGGATAGGCTAAGGACCAACCAAAGATACAGCCAGGCCGGCAGCATTCTCTTCCAGGAAACTGTCAGCCTCTCAGATTAACTACTCTACCCACCAACAGGAATCGCTTGCAATAGTTGAGGCTGTACAAGCCTTCGCCCACCTATTGTCCCACACAAAGATCACTATAGTTACCGATCATGAGAGTCTTACCAAGCTCATGAGACAGAAGAATCTTAGTGAGTGGCAGCAGAGATCGAAAATATATCTTAGCCGCTTTGATTTTAAAATAGAATACATGCCTTGAGCTTCGAACATTCTGGCAGACCATCTATCCCGAGTTCGTGTGACCGATTCTGGGCCTTAAGATATAATACTACAGGACCCCACCTCCGGAAATCCAGATCTCCAGAACCACAACTCCAATCATATTCAAACCAACTATACTTCTTCCAATCATATTCAAACCAACTATACTTCTTCCTCATACTATAGCCTAGATTCCGACAGCGAAATTGAAACCATTGAAGAAACACTGTACCCTCCATCACTTACTACTCGCAAATCTATCTACCGCTCCTCCCCAGACTACCTATCAAGCAATGAGGGAGCAGCTAATTGTTAAGGTTCGACTATCTATATCGCGCAACCGGCAACGATATATGATTCAGTCTA
>QFET01007381.1:0-41789 GCA_003316355.1 Tuber calosporum | reverse complement strand
GAAAGGTGATTCGAGAAATGTATCGCTAAGGAGCAGTCGCACGGGCTAGGAGTGAAAGGCCTCAGCGTTCCCTAGGCGACATCAGGCTACGAGACCTGAAGAGAGGTAAGACAAGCGGTACGTATCGTTACCTGTTGCAGTTAAAGGAGATAGTGTGCCTTGTCCGGCAGACTAAGGATAGGTTTGTAACACATAATGGGAAATTTGGCCATCAAGGATGAGGATTCGGTGCTGTTTGATGCCATTTGTGGGTCGGGTTTCGGCTCAAATATTTGACCCAACCACTCATAGGTGATCTGGCAATTGGTGTATCCAGTAGGCGAATGAGTAAAGAAGGCATCCTGCTTCTCCTCATAGTCGATATTGCTATGATGATCCATAACATGTGTCCTTGCAGGATAGATAATAAGAGGAGGCAAAACTATTCCAGATCCTGAAACAGCTTCAATATTAGTCACCCAACTGGGGTCAGTATCCTGAATAACCTTGGGATTCCTCCTTGATGTTCTGCAAATGACCTACCCACTACTAGAGAGCCCAAGGGCAAATCCCTTCACATCCATATTCCAAATATTCTCATCTTGAACATGAAACTTGCAGTGAGTATTGTAAAACCGATTGAGGTGGGATTCAAAATATGAAAGGTCTGTAACAAGTGCCCTCTGCTTGACTAGTACCTTCCCAACCTTGGATTGAATTTCTGGATGCCGAATTGAAATCTGTTGTATCCAGTTCTCTCCTATCTTCCCTGCTTTTCCTTGATCTTTCAAAATGGCATAGACCATTTGATAAACATGAGAGCGATGTGGAGGCAACCCATTACCATCCCACTTTTCAACCCACTTGACCAACTCCTTCTCCTGTTCATTACTGAGTAGTTGCTGATTGGGATTGCATTGAATTGCTGGCTGTGTGCGTCCATGATACCGTTGTTTAGTATTGTGTTGGATATCCTAAACCGTAGACTTGATTTGCGAATTGAGAGTCATGGAGTAGTTCGGAGAGCTTGACAAGCCTTTGCTATCCTGTCCTCTTGATTGGCTTTCATTTTAGGCATTCTTTGGTATAATCAGAAGTTTTTTGGTAAAGTTGTAACTAAAAGAGCCAAGAAGATCACAGGGGAAAAATATTTGTCAAAAGTAGTGATATTGAATTCAGTAGCTCACTTTATATATCTTAGATTTTGAGGAAACAACTTGTGAAACCATTGGGAATACTCTACCCATTGTATATATATGAGCAACAATGGGATTGAGGCAGCTCTTGGGCCATTGTGATTGAACATAATCATATTTGAAAAAATTGACAATTACTTCAATAACAATGACAAAACTGTATATATTTTTAAAATTATTTAATATAATGAATGCTTATATCAAACACACATTCTATTGATGTCTTAGGTATGAAAGAGTTGGGCATTGTAGTTTTATTCACTTTTTGATTCACAATATATAATGGAGCCTGGTGACCCATAACTAGGTGTTGACCCATAACACCAGTGATTACGTTATTATTCAAATAGACGATGATAACCCCTCCTCCGCCGGACTCGGTTGACGGAGCGAATATCGACGAATCGAGCACGTCACTGGTAATGTAATGACTTCTAGATATTATCAAAGTTGATCCGTATTTTGGTTATTATAACTTGGGGGATGAGGACAGTTTTTTTCTGGAACTATTTTGGTTTGCATTAACAATTCATTAGATCTTATTCACTTATAATATTGTACGACTGGTCCGATATTCGCACCGACCATTTCCACAAGGTTATGTACTTACACAACTGGGTGTTCAATTGCAAATGGTAAAAAATAATTCATTTCCAAATATACTATTACTTTTGTGAAAAAAAAAAATTGAGATATCATATTATTATCTTAGAATTTGTCTTGTTAATCTATAATACAGTATGATCAGCAGAAGCACTTGTACATTCTCCTTTCTGACTTGCCAACGTCCATCCTGCCATTCTCAACCATCTCTACCCTATTACAAAAATACCACCTGGTGCTGCTCTACAACCGTAGAGTAGAATTCCAATAGGGCTGATATCAGAGATTTCAATATACTTAGGGGGTTCTTACTGCCTTGTCGACAGGTTTTTGTAATTGAGGGTTGGCAAATCGTGCATGTGGCAACTGGGTATAGGGCTTTGGGCCCAAAACGTGTGAGGATTGTATCGATGTACTTGTCTGCTTTCAGTATGATTTTCCCGTTATCTGGTTGTCGTATAATCTTGATTCAGAGAAAGAAGTGTACCGGTCTCAAATCCTAGGAGGGAAACTGCTTTCTGAGTTGGTTTTTTGTTTTTGCAAAGTCATTAGGGTCCACTATCCACAATACATGTAACGACTGTTGGATCAGGTGGTATAGTTTACGGAACCTGAGTCCAGACAGTGGTCCTGCTCGGACCTGGTGAGCAATAGTATAATACACCAGTAAAGTGACATGACAATAACAGGTGCCTTGGTTAAGGAAAAGTACTTAGGCACTCAGTGAGGTAGGGTAACCCCTTTAGGCAGGGTAACTCAGAGCCAAGGTTAGGCTGGGTAATCCAGGACCACAGTTTGGTAGGGTAACCAGCTTAGGCAGGGTAACCTGCTGCCACAGTTAGACAGGGTTACCCCTTAGGCAGGGTAACTGAGAAAATCCAAGGATAACAAGGGAAGCGGTATAGCAGCCAACAGGCCTTGCACATGTGCTTAACCACCTACATTATGGTCTCTGAGCAAAAATAAACAATAGAGATATTAAACGAGTGGTTTCTCAAACGTAAATGATGGGTTATACGGACTTCCAGTGTGTTTAGGACCCTGATAAGGGAAAGTTACCCTACTTAGGACTTCGCGTATGTGAACAGAGATTCCAAGTTACCCTACTCTAATGTTACATGCAATGTGAAACCCGACTATAGTTACCCTAAGGTGATTTGGGATGGATTGACAATCTAAAATCGCTCTCCCTCACTAGTATTCACACTGAGTCACTGTAGTAAACTACTACAGTGGATAAAAGGGTAGCAAAATTGCAGGGACGAAGGTAGCCATGTAACACTATATACGTCACTGTTGTTCTTCTGACCAGATACTGTACCCAGGATATATATAGGGGTGGTCAATAGCTCACCTAGACCAGTTGATACTATTGACACCAGCAGGCACTCTGAACATATTTTAGGTACCCTATATCCCTATGAGAGGCATGGCAGTGCTTCAGAATGGCTCTGAGGGAGTCAGGGATATATGGAATTATGTTTACATAAAACTCTACTAGCCAAGCAATGATAGTCCAGGCGCTAAATCATTACCGAGAGACATTATACAACTCTAGAAGTGTTCAGTCTTATAACAGTTAAGGTGGTTTCAGAATGGTTGGTTATAGGAACTGTCTATTCAGCCAACACAGTAGACACACCTACCAGGTGAGCCACACAGTTACAAGAACAACTACCAATAGGCCAAGTAGACCAAGTTGACTTCGATGCTGGCATTGACGAAACTCATAGTAGGCTACTGAGTCTCATAACCTGGTATGAGTCCAAGTCAGATTGTAAGTTGGCCACTGACAAGATAGCAATCTGAAGGTTTTAATCTTCTTGTAACTAGTATTAATTAATATTGTTAAGGCTACCAAGGCTAGGGGACACTAGCAGGGCTAGTAAGGGGTTAATTTGTTTTATGATTGGTTTCAAGTATCGTTTGATACTAAGTTTGTTTTATCTTAGGTGTCATGTATCAGGCTGATACCGGAGATGTTTTATGTTTTGTTTCATGTATCGGGATGATACATCTTTTGTTTGCAGTACTGTTTAGGTGCATGAGGCATTTGTTTTATTAGAGGACTTTACAAGCAGAACTTGGTTATATCCGTTGATTGGAAATAAAATGGAAGGATATGGAAAGCTTTGGAAAAGTGAGATCATGTATTTAAGACTGCCCCTCTGGAGCTTAGATAGGGCAGACTTCAACAGACAGAGTTTTCAATATACTAAGTTGAGTAGATACTTCTTTTCAGTTTCCATGAAACTACAGCAAGTAAGTCTAGGACTTAGCGAAGCTGGCAATATAGTAATCGATGGCGGTTAAACAACTTATCGAGATCTCTAGTAGTAATACTCACTTGAAGTCCCGACAGTTTGGGATCTGAGTTACTATTGTTATACCTTACCAAGACGTATTCCTCTTGGAGCCTGATACACACAGGCAGGCGTTACATTTTTTTAACTTCAATATGTAGTTGAGTTAGAAGCAGGCAGAGGTTAGGAAACCTCAAGCTTGTAGGCAGTTGCCCGGGATAGGTGACGAGAGACTTCAGGCCAGGTCAGGTAAGCAGATCCTGCCACAGGAACTTACTAAAAAGAAAGGTAGTCAGAGCACTAAAGGCGAACAACCAATGGCATCCAGCTTGAAAGTAGACAAAGCAGGAAGACAGTTATCATAAGACCAAGTAAAGCAATTGCCAGCGGAATCGGCGAAAAAACTAGTCAAAGGGAAAGCTAGCACTTCAGGAGAGGTACCTGGTATGGCAAAGGGATTGAAGAGGAAGCAAGCAGCAGCACCCAAGGCCTATCCAACCAGCTCAGACAGCGAAGAGAACTCTGATAGCTCTAGTAATTCTGATGACCTGTCGAATCCAGGACCTAGTAATGCGCCAGTGGCTAGAGAGCCATCACCATCAACTACAGCGAAGCTTAGCATCAAGGTTCCTACACCAACGAAGTTTAGTGGTGAAGGAGAAGACCTTAAGCTTGAAGAGTTCGATAATTGGTACAAGTTAGTCCAGTTATACCTAAGACTACCTGGGGTCAACTCCAAAATAGACCGAGCGGGAAACTATTGGATACTGTACATAGAAGGAAGAACTCAGCAAGCAGCTTTTCAGGCGGCAGAAAACTGTGGTGAAGACTTGATCAGAAATCAGCTTATTGATGGTTAAGAGAAGATTCCCATCATCCAGGTACAAGGATGACCTTTACAAATGATTCCACAAGATTGAGCAAGTCAAGAATGGAAAGATACAGCGAATCACCACGGTGGCTACAGACCTATTGACTTATAGATCACGAATATCAGAGGGCACTATTTCCAAATATGCCTTCATCTAAAGGTTTTTCCAATATATGCACGCTCGGTCAAAGTGAGATGTCGAAACATGGTATGATACTAGGAAAACAATCCAGACCACGATAGCCTATGCAGAGAGAGTCAATGCGATCCTCCACGATACAGGAACCTATGTAAAGGATAAGCAGGAAGATTGATACAAAGAAGACAATTCCAAGAAGGATAACAAACCTCAAGGGAAGAAAAAGGAATCAAGCAAAACAAAGACTCCAAGAGAAAAAGGACTATGCTTTACCTGGGCGGTAAAGGACATATGACAAAGGATTGTCCCAACAAAAGCGACAAAGGCAAAGGAAAGACACCCAGGAAGGAGTCATCATCGAATCAAGTTGAAGCAGCCAGCAGCGAGGATGAAGTATATGTCAACGCCGTAGAAGTTAAGTCCAATGCATCAGCACAGAACACGCTATCCAAGGGTGATAAGATTCACTTAGCATTGGAAGGAATGATCCTGATTAATGGCAAACAAGCGAGAGTCCTATTTGATACAGGAACAATAGGAAGAGACTTATTCAGCGCAACCTTTGTCACTACACATGGAATCTCATGTAACCATATGGCAACTTCTGCAAACATTCATATAGCTATGAAAGGGTCATGATCTGAATCACAAAAAGAATGCAATTTCAGCATAGCGATTGGGAAGATGAAGACAACTGGCAATAGAATGATGGTGGGAAACTTAGCCAAGTATGATGCCTTAATTGGAATGCTATTCATATCACGGAACAAAGCATCAGTCAAATGTGGAGAGCTGAGCATTCACTTTCCTGACCATGAGATATGGGTCAATTGCACACCAACAACTGCCAGAATTTGAGCAACTGTGACAAGCACAGAAGAGATAATGGAACAATACCGGAAGGTGTTCCCAAATATGATTCCTGAAAGGTTAGCACCATTGAGAAAGATCAACAAGTAAATCAGATTGAAGGATCCAGAGAATCTGAAGACGATGCCAACATACTCAGTACCAGAGAAGTACGAGATTCGACTCAAGGCATGGCTGTACCAGAAACAGTAAGAAGGAGTTATCGAAAGAAAAGAGTTGCCAGGAGCAGCTCCGATATTTGTGTCAGTCAAAGGGAAGACTGATGGCAGGATCAGATGTCTAGCGGACCTTACAGTGAGAAATGATAATACTTAGAGGGATGATGAACATATTCCGAACCAAAGGAGATTACTCAATGTATTAGTAAGGGCGCGATACAGAAGTAAGATCGACCTAATCGATGCCTACTTTCAAACCAGGGTTGACCCTTACGATGTCAAATATAACAGTTTCAAAACACCCTTGGCAGGTTTCGTCAGCAAAGTTATGTTACAAGGAGACATGAATGCACCAGGAACATTTATGAGGATTATATCTGATGTACTTGCAGATTACCTAGGAGAATTTGTATGGGTATATATCGACGATATACTCATATTCTCCGATAGAGAGTCCGACCAGTTGAAACACTTTAAAGCAGTCTTTGACAGGTTGGAAAAAGTGTAGTCCTTTGTGACCAGAAAGAAGTCAGACTTGTTTGCAAAGGAATTACAACTATTAGGCCACGCAATCAATGACAATGGGCTTAGAACAACTCCTGAAAAGATCAGGAGGATTGAGGAGTAGGAAACACTGAAGAATAAAAACCAACTCCAGGAGTTCCTAGGATTGGGAAACTACATTAGCCAATTCCTACCACATATCGCCATGGTAACAGCATCCTGGACGGATCATACTGGAAATGAGGAGTTTGTCTGGACACCAACACATGATCAATCCATGGAGAAAGAGAAGATAATCGCCAAATAGAATCAGGTTATCAGACCAGTCAACCACACCTCAGGACAAAAGATATGGCTCATCACGAATGCCTTTGACTCACGGGTAGGAGGTTGGATAGGACAACGAGACACACCTGAAACAGCGAGGCCTGCAGTATTGCCCAAAGGAAATTTACCCACTCACAGATGAATTATGGAACTACCGACCAGGAGGTACTTGCAATTATGGATGCCTTAACCTCCTTTGATCATATTCTTGCAGGGCATGAATTTACGATCATAACTGACCACTAACTGTTGGTGTACTTGAAGACAGCCAATAACCCGTCACACAAGCAGCTGAGGTGGCAAACTCATTTGGGAAAATACAAGGCAAAGATATTTTATAGGCCTGGGAAGGGAAACTATTTAGCTGACGCTCTTTCCCGTCTTTCTGAGCAATTTGATCCTGAACCAAACTACGCTCAAGACCCTACCAACAAACAAGATTCAAACCCCCACAACATACCTTCACCTCCTCAAATATGTCGTGCTTTGAACCACTTCCTATTGAAGAACGACTTCCATCTGACTACTCTGATTGTTGTATCAGGGGAGGGAAACGATTGGGGAGAAAGAGTCAGCCTAGAAATCAGCGATGATGAGAGGAACTATGGGGCCATGCACTGGAGTGCATGTTATGATTGACAATGTACCATGTATGTGGACGAGAAGCTCAGAGACAAGATAGTCCTACCAGAACCAGTCTCTACCTACGAAGAAAGGAATAGCATCTTGCTACCCCAACGGCCTGTACTAGACCCAGATGCAATCAGGAGACTTTTGCACGAGCATCTAGGAGATATGAGTTCTGAATACCAGAACCGTGAGTGTCCTTACCACAAAGCAGGCTAAAGAGCCTAAGCGACCCCTCTACTCTAATACAGTACTCGGCCAACCAGGGCTTATACCAGTCTTGAAGCCACCTACCCTCCCTCACCACCAGCGTACCCTCTACTAGCTTTACAAGGATAAGGAGGAGGAAACACTAGGCCTGGGGCGAGGACAGGATGAACAGGATACTGCAGCAGTGGTGGCTGGGTTGAGTAGCCTATAAAGAAGACCAATGGTGAAAGCCTACAGGAACGATAACCTGTACAAGCAAGCTTGTAACACTAGCAACACTTGGAGAGGTGGCAAGCTATCCCATGACAGGAGTAGCGATGGACTGATGTATGCAACAACCAGGGGTGGTCAAGATTGCCTCTACATACTAAAGGGACAGGCAGTGAATTGGATGACACTCAGGGAGATCGTTATTGATGAGATTCACACCAGAGGACATTACAGCGCAGATAGGAACCTACACTATGCTATAGAATACATATTCTGGCCTGAGATGAGGAAGGATTTCCGAGACTATGATTCCCAATCTGATTAATGTCTGAGGAATAAGAAACGCAACAAGCCACCTGCAGTGGAGCCACAGTCTATGCCAGTTCCCTCCGAGATATTTACATCCTACGCTATCGACTTTGCAGGACTATTCCCCATATCTGGAAACAACAAGTACGACACAGTACTAGTAGTTGTGGGTAGGGCGCTTGGATTAACTTGGTTTATTCCTACACACTCAAGCAGTCAGGTGATAGAAACCCTCACCCTCCCCCAGCACTATATCTTCACTCTACATGGAGTACCCTCTTCGATTATTAGCGATGCTGACCCACGTTTTACCTCACGATTCTGGGCTTAAAGCATGAAGTCTTTGGGCATCGACCACATTAAGGCAGAACCTGGACACCATGAAACCAATAGCCAGGTTGAGAGAAAGATTAGAGAACTTAAGACTGCCGTAAGGAATGTTGTTAACTAGTGTAATATGTGTACATGTTCTGGTACCTCTATTACCACTCTCGTTAGCCTTTCCTTTGTCAGATTAGCTTCATTTGATTTGATTTCTTTTGTATTTGATTTCCCTACCAGAATCTCTAGATTCCGGCACCCTGATTAGTCTATACTTTGGAGCATCGGCAGGATTGTACCCCTGGAGTTCTAAGGGAAGGAACAGGTAATGTATACCGGCGGTAGGATAGAGGCAGTGTTGTGGGAAAACTTCAGGCTTTCCAGGACTCCGGCAAGGCCACAGGATTCCAGTAGCTGTACACTCACCGGTAATGATAGTGGCTGCGGGTTTCCAGAGCCTCAGCTCTTGCAGGAAAGATTTCATGTATTTGAGAGTGGTCTCCAGGCTAGCAGGAGACATCAGACCTCAGACATATGCCTAGACAGTTAATACACTTGGTTGAACAGTGATTCTATTGTACACCCCTTGTCTTCGCCTCTCAGCAGGTCTCCCTTAGACACCAAAGCGATAGCAGGCTACCGTTTAGGCTCTATTGTATAACCGTTCACACAGGCTAGCGCCTGTTACAACTAGCGCCAGAATTACTGGTTACTTGCGCTTCCCGAGTTAGCAGCCTACGAGAGTGCAAGACATTCTGATGTTCTGAATATATTACCATACAGAGTAGTGTATGGACGAGATTACCCTATGCTGTTGACTATCAGAGTCAAAAGCCCTCAGGTACCTGCCTCCGATGACTTCCTGAACAGATACCAGGAATTGCGAAATGAGGCCTATCAATCTGTCAAGATGGCGAGATTTAGGAGTACCAGGATAGCAGCAAGAAGAAGGACCACCCACAAACTCAATAATGTGGGTGAACGATTGTTGGACTGGGGAGACCTATTCACGACGGAATCTGGTAGAAGTAAGAAGCTGGAACCCAGATGGCAAGGACCTTTAGAGGTCATAGAATACGATTCTTACACACAGAACTACACGGTCAAAATGGACGCTAGGATATACCGACCTAAGAAAGGAGTATTTCATTACTCTACAGTTAGGAGATACATGGAAAACGATGATAAGAGGTTCCCTGGGAGGGCCTATGTGAAACCAGTGCCCATCTTGGTTCAAGCGGTACCAGGATGGGAAGATGTGCGAGTGTTGGATCACCACCAGCACTATAGACGAGACCAGTTCCTTCTTAAGTGGAAAGGTTATGTAGATTCTGAGAACAACTGGGAGCCTGGTGAGGGTTTAGAGCATGTATGGACCTTGAGCAGGAATGGTGGACGGATAACTGCGCAGGCGACGAGTTTCCTATCATTACAGGATATATCGAGATCAGGATTCACGCCAAAGACACTAGCATATGGGGAATATGCTGATGAAGGAAAGGTGGATGATTGATTTTGGAAACCCTACCTGGAGAGCAACTATGATGAGTCTGGAGTATCAGATGAGGGCGAGGTTATGAAGACTTAGTTTTCACTTTGATTTTCGTGATTAGGGCAATTGGTTTTTGGTTTTGTTTTTGGAAAACAGTTGTTTTATTTCCAGGGTGTAACCGGTATTGGTTACTATTGTTAAGGCTGACAAGGCTAACAGACACTAGGAGGGCTAGTAAGGGTTTAGTTTGTTTTATGATTAGTTTCAAGTATCGTTTGATACTTAGTTTGGTTTATGTTAGGTTTCATGTATCAGGCTGATACCCAATATATTTTATGTTTTGTTTTGTGTATCGGGGTAATAAATATTTTGTTTGCAATACCATTTACACGTATAAGGCATTTGTTTTATCGGAGGACTTTAGAAGCAGAGCTTGATTATATCGATTGATTGGAAATTAAAAGGAAGGATATGGAAAGCTTTGGGAAAGTGAAATCATATATTTAAGACTGGCCCTCTGGAGCTTAGACAGGGCAGACTTCGAGAGACAGAGTTTTCAATATACTTGGTTGAGCAGTTCCTTCTTTTCAGTTCACACGAAACCACAGCAGTTAAGTCTTTGACTTAGCGAAGCTGGCGATATCTTAATTGGCGGCTGTTATACAACTTATCGAGATCTTCGATAGTAATAGTCACATGAAGTACCAACTGTTTGGGATCTGAGTTACTATCGTTATACCTTACCGAGACGCATTCTTCTTGGTGCCTGATATACCCAAGGAGGTGTTACACTCCTGCAAACATTGTTGAAATGCATGACGTAAGACCTTTCTGATTGAGGGAATTCTCTTATCCGAGCGATCCACAGAGTTAAAAGTTATATCTGGAAGGGTAATGTGTCAAATTAACCCTGCATGGAGAAGGGTGCTCTTTAACAGTTAGAGTAGGGATAGATGTTGTTAACTTTATCATTCTACTTATTTAAACATGAATGTTACTCTACTCTTATAACAAACTATCCGTTTCTGTGAAGAACTTGAATTGCGGAATGCTCCAGCTTGACTATATTAAGTTTTACTGCATGATTTATTTATTTTTACCTTTACCTTCTTTGAACTTTACTTTGAGTCTTGGGGTATAGTCGCAACCTTAAGATCCATCTTCCCTAAGTGTTACCCCGTTACTGGATATCGTTGAGCTCTTAGCTTAACCCTCTCCTCAGAATTGTTTCCTCATCAGACTCCTCTCTGAGATTTATGAGTACTGGTCACCATGCCTGGAACAAGTAGCCCAAAGTGGAAAGTATTTTATCTGAAATGACTCTATCACGTTTACAACATACTGCGGAACCTCTTACTCCTGGTACCCTCTAGGATTATGATGTTATAACAGACCAAGGGGACTCAGGGTGAGAATTGGTCAGGAAGTTGCTTGAAGCAGTACTTATAGAGGTGCCAGAAGAATGTCAGATGTTGATTTTCCCCCATCTGAGGATACTCATGGCATCCATCATGCA
The DNA here is from genome assembly GCA_003316355.1 of Tuber calosporum. Lineage (NCBI taxonomy): Eukaryota > Fungi > Ascomycota > Pezizomycetes > Pezizales > Tuberaceae > Tuber > Tuber calosporum. Next base: position 30,154 of record QFET01007381.1, on the reverse strand, counting down.
CAATCCCTCCGTGATGGTACTTGAGTTAGTCCCTGATAGGGTTACTTTTCAACAATTTAGCTATGAAGGATTGGAGAATTATATTCTACAGGAAGTAGGCTTTAGGTTTCTAAAAACAGAGTGCCAACTGGAATCCTTTGTCATTGAAAAGAGGACCTAGTTTCAAGAGAAAATAGTAAATATAGCTACATACTGGGTGAAAATAGTACAGGATGCTAATCGCCAGCAGGGAATATCATGGCAGGTGGTAGAGGGTCATTTAGAGGTCCTCAAGGGGGCTGTGAAGTAAAGAGTCAGTATTGACTCTGAAAATGATGAGATTATGGGCTAGCTCACTCTTCACTTTGTTTATACTAGACCAATATGCTTCGCACTACATATTCCTAAAGCAAAGCCAGATATTACATAGCATACGCATTTGACACCTAATGCCTAGGAAGCCATTGGGCTAGGTTTGACCTCTGGCATATCAGGGAATTCTCCTATTGCACAAATGTTTGAAGACTATCTGGCTATTCGATCTCCCAGCATATCTGGTAGAGTAAGGAGATCATAGAGACTACCAGGAGTGAAAAAGGAGAAGGATCCCGTTTAGTCTAGGATATTGACAGCCACTACTTCCCAGTCGGCAGTTCCAATCATGCTAAGGATTTTCTTAGAAGCTGACCGACTGTACGCGGTGGCGGACACAACTCCCTTACCGGCCACACCAATAAATGGGAGACCGCTTCTCAATTCAACTGTACTACTGGTTCCTACAAAACCAACTGGCAGTGCGGAGAGGAAAGGGTTTTCAGAGGTAGCAATGCAGTCAGCCACTTCTTGTTCTCCTGCTTGTATGATCAAGAAAAGGCCTGCTGGGCTTGTATTCTACCATGAGGCCACATGTATCAAGGGTCCTGGTAAATCTTTAAAACATTCGCCCTTGTTCAAATTATGTGTATTGGCACAATCTTATAGCATGAGTACGAAAATACAACAAAGTATTAAGAGTATACTATGTGCACGCTTGTGTGAGGAGTATTGTAGTATGAAGGTAGATTGGTAGTAGTTCTTGTCCCTAATTAACTAAAATAAAGTAGGCCGTAACAAGCTATTTATACAGGTGCGTGTTCTCCTTGTTCTCAGTAACAAAATAAGGAAAACATTGTAAGAAACATAAGTGCAAACATGTTTGACCCTGAAAAACTACCAAGGAAATCCCAATAAAATATGCATAATCTGAAGTGGTGTGCGTGAAATAAACGGAAAGATAACACATAATACATGACTGGTAAAAGGTCACTATACATGGAAAGATAACCGAGAAATCCCGCACATAACATAAGAAATATACGCATTAATTCTCAAACATTATCATGAAATATAACTGAGAATATGATATACCCTAGCTGTAGTAATGTCCGTAGTTTCCCTGAGTAAACTAGAAATAACCAAGCAGAGACATAAATAATATTACTATAGGAAATATACATATGAAATGAATTGAAGAATTTCAACACTTCCCCTCATTATCTACAGCCCAACAATCTCATCATCCGTTCATGTGCCAGTTTCACAAGTACTTTGGTACAAATGTCGGCAAGATTTTCTGATGATGCAACCTTCAGGAGTGTGAAAGAACCGTTATCAATCTCCTCTCGTATTTTGTGAAAATGGATATCGATATGTTTTATCCGTTCATTTAGTTGATAGTTGGTTGCCAAAAGATTTGCACCTGTATTGTCGGCATGTAAAGCGATCGGTGTTGTAAGCCGGATGTCACTGAGACCTTTGATGTACCATTGGATTTGTCTTACTGTTAGGGACATAGCTCCATATTCCGCTTGTGTAGTAGATGTTGCAACTAAGGCTTGCTTCTTGGACCGCCAGAATATACAGGCATTGTTAAAGAGAATTACATACCCTGAGAAGGAGCGGCGGGTATCAAGACAAGCTGCAAAGTCCGCATCCACATAGGTGTTCATAGCGTTTGTAGTTGTACAAGGGTGGAAGAGACCAATGTCTTTTGTACCCTGAATGTACCGAAGAACCTGTTTAGCGGCCTTTAGGTGGATTTCGGTTGGGCAGGAAGAAAATTGTGAGAGAAAGGATATTGTATACGCTAGATCGGGTCTGGTACCAGTTGTCAGGTACATAAGTGATCCTATTATCGATTGATATATTGACATGTCCGGTATCTGTTCATCCACTGACCCTTTCCGTAGTTGAATGCCTTTGAGTAAGGAGGTAGAGAGAGGCCGTGAGTTTTCCATACCATATCGCTTGAGGACTGCCTTGATATATCGTTGCTGGGTAAGATGTATCTGGTCTGTTGTATAGGTGATGTGTAGGCCAAGTAGGAAGGTAGCTACCCCTAAGTCTGTGATCTCAAATGCCGTTTTCAGGTCTTCTATGAGAGAAGTAGCTTGGGGAGTGTTGGCCGAGTATATAGCGATGTGGTCAACGTAAACCGATAGGTATATGTCGTGTTTACCGTGAACAAACATGCATGTGTCAAGGGCGGATATCGCAAAACCTTTGGATGTTAAGTATCTAGCGAGGAGAGCGTACCATTCATTCGCAGATTGGTTAAGTCCATAGAGACATTGGTGAAGTCGTCATACTTTGTCTCCATTACCGAACCCAGGTAACGGTCGCATGTAGACTTCTTCTTTCAACTCACCATAAAGGAGTGCAGACTTGACATCGAATTGCCGTGGTCGCCATTTGTTTTTAGCACATATTGCAAGGAGGAAGCAGAGTGATTGATATTGGATGACCAGAGCAAAAGTATCTTCAAAGTCAAAACCCGGTACTTGTGAGAATCCTTTGGCAACAAACCTTGCACGGTACCTTTCTAATGTACCATCAGCATTTCACTTGGTCTCAAAGACCCATTTACTGTCAATAATCTTGCGTCCAGTAGGTTTATCTACTTCATCAAAAGTACCACTTTTCTCAAGTGCCTTTATTTCCTCGTCCATTGCCTGAGTCCATTGTTCCTTAAGCAAGCTGTTCACTGCCTGGGTGTAGGTTTTAGGATCCTCGTCAGATGGTACAGTCACATTTCTGCCAAAGTATTGTGGTGGGCGAACGGTTCTGCCACATCTGGTCCGTATCTCTGGAGGATTTTCCGGTTGTACTTCCTGTACAAGAGGTTCCAGTGTTTCTTAAGGAGTTTGGGGACGGTCATAATCTTCAGGATGTTCAGGCGGTGGAGGTGGATGTACTTCAATTGTTGGTTTGTCATTTGCTTCCTGTGGCAGAGTTTTATCGGGAGCCGGTGCTCTTTGGTAGGAAGGTGGGTAGACTGTTGAAAAGGTCTCTGATGAGGGTGCAGGTTCCTTGGGATCAAGAGGTAGTAGAGTCTTGGTTGTCCAGTGGAGCTGACGCGTTTCTGAGATCTTGTACAATGATGGTATGTATATACGGTATATCTTGCTGGAGGAAGTATATCCAACAAGGTATCCTTCTATGGCCCAGGGCTGTAACTTTGTTCCTGGTTTTCTGGTCTCCTCAGGTATATGGACAAAACATTTGGTCCTGTAGGGGCGTAGGTGATTTACAAACGGCTTCTTGTTGTAGAGAGATTCATAGGGCGTTAGATTTCCTATAGATCGGTTAGGGAGGATGTTCCGTAGGTATACAGCTGTTGTAACTGCTTCGGCCCATAAACGCGGTGTAAGACCTGACAACATAGAGTGTGTAGATGTGATAATGGTCCTATTGTATCATTCGGCAACGCTATTAGATTCATGAGAGTAAGGAGGTATTTTGTCATGTATGATACCCAGTTTTTCAAACATGGTTGTCATATCTTTGTTGACAAATTCTGCTCCATTATCGGTTCTGAATCGTTTAATAGTAGTGTTGTCCTGGGTGTTTCTTTCTTTGATGAATTGGTTGAACACTTTAACAGTATCATATTTGGCATTAAGAAGATAAATCTAAGTGTACCATGTACAATCATCAATAAAGGTGACATAGTACCAGGAGTTTCCGAAGGAAGAGGTAGTGAATTTTCCACTAAGATCAGAGTGGATTAAATCATGGGGATTTTCACATCTTTGGTCTGTAGATTCGGGTTAGCATTTTGTTGATTTGGACGTAATGCAGGTTTCACACTGCCAGTCTTTCGGAACTTCGGGGATAGTTGGATTGTCTTAGTAGTTGGTACTTTTGAGGTAGGATGGTGAAGGATGTCCGAAGGCTTAATTGCTACTGTTGGTAAGTCATCTTGTTCGCCACTACTTTTTCTTCTTGCACAACATAATCTTGACCGTCAGGCTTTCTCCATATCACTTCTCTTTTATTCTCCCTGTATACAAACATATCCGCCCCTTTACTTCGCAAAGAAAAACAATCCCCAAAGAAACAATAGCGCACCATAACAACAAGTTACCTTGACCTAACTTCGGAACCCAGAGAACATGTTTAAGGAATACAGGGGCTACATGACCATTTGAAGTTTTGGCCATGAGCTTGACAGTTCCTCAGCCACATGATTGTATTACCGAATCATCGCCTAACTTAACAGTCGCTGTACTTGGTTCGAAGTATATAAGAAGGTCTAGGTTGCTTGTCATGTGTGAGCTTGCGCCTGTATCGATTACCCAGTTGTGTGGGTGAGGAGTGTTTTGCGTAGAGAGGAGGGATGTGGATGTACTGACCAGTTCAGATATTTCTTCTTTGCCGATCTTTACTGAACTAACAGCTTACTTTTCCTTCTTCTTTTGGTTGTCGCCCTTGAGTTTATTACATTCATTGCAGGTATGTCCCTCAATGCGAGCAGTGGGGTAATACTTTTTGCAGTAGGTACATTCCTTGGATGTGCCCGCAGGTCTCCGGGGAAGTTCCCCTCCTTTTGCTTTAACATCAGACCTTTTATACGCTTTGTCATCCTCAGCGCTAACCGAGGGTCTCATGTCCAACAACTTGTTGTAGACATAGTCGTAGGTAAGGTCCTCCTTGGTTTGGAGGTTGTCGACAATGTTACTTATCGACTCGGGAAGGGAGTGGAGAAGAACTGCTGCCTGGGCTTCGGGTGACTCGAATACCGATTTGAATACAAATGGTAGAGTGTATCGGTCATCGGCAGAGGAGGAGGAGCAACGGTGTTGCATTCAATTCCAGGGTGTGTCGTACTTGTTGATATGGTCAGCAATAGGTGCAGAGGTATCGTACTAGGTATCGAGGACAGTGTTGAGTTGTTCAAAGAAGGAGGTGGTGTTTTCTCTTGCAAATTTATCTTGGAACGCTTTCCAGATGGCGGGAGGTGTTTTGTGGGTGGCCAACAAAATAAGCCACTGGGGGTCAATCATTTCAAGGAAGTAGGTCAAGGCCCATTGGTATAGATCGCGAAATTCATCTAATCTCTCAGAGTTATTATTTCCATCTTCGTCCTCTTCTTCCTCCTGTAGAGTTTCCTTTTCCGTTACTATGTCCCAGCAATTATATACAGTAAGACATATTCCGTGATATCACGCCAGGTCCAGTAGTTATCAGGGCCAGTGAGCTTTGGGATAGAGCTCAATTTGTAAGTGGGTGCCCAACTACGTTTGGAGTTGTTGGCATAAAATCTGGGGTTTGGTGCAGGAGTTTCTGGAGGAGGAACGGTGGTTTCTGCCGTGGCCAGTTTTGCACGCTAAAGGCAAAGTGACTTTGGTTGCTAAGTACCGGTACTTTGCTTTGCACTTGCGAGTGGTTGCAGTTTAGCGAGGAGTGACAAGACTTTTTCATATTGATTTGCCAAGAATATTTAGTTTCGTCAAGAACGTTTCGTTTCGACCGATGTTTCGTTTGTGTTTCATTTCGAAGGATGTTTCGTTTCGAGAGATCTTTCGTTAAATGATGTTTCTTTTCGAAAGATGTTTCGCCTCGAGTGAAAATTTTTTGATGTTACACAAGATTTTTTCGGTGCAAGAGGTTTGTTATGTTTCGGAAGGAATTTGTTTCGTGGTGAAAGAGGATAGCATGTAAGAGTAAGTCGTATAGCTATGGATGTACCGGGCTCATAACCTGTTCAAATTATGTGTATTGGCACAATCTTATAGCATGAGTACGAAAATACAACACAGTATTAAGAGTATACTATGTGCACGCTTGTGTGAGGAGTATTGTAGTATGAAGGTAGATTGGTAGTAGTTCTTGTCCTTAATTAACTATAACAAAGTAGGCCGCAACAAGCTATTTATACAGGTGCGTGTCCTCCTTGTACTCAGTAACAAAATAGGGAAAACATTGTAAGAAACATAAGTGCGAACATGTTTGACCCTGAAAAACTACCAAGGAAATCCCAATAAAATATGTGTAATCTGAAGTGGTGTACGCGAAATAAACGGAAAGATAACACATGATACATGACCGGTAAAAGGTCACTATACATGGCAAGTTAACCAAGAAATCCCGCACATAAAATAAGAAATGTACGCATTAATCCTCAATCATTATCATGAATTATAACCGAAAATATGATATACTCTAGCTGTAGTAATGTCCGTAGTTTCCCTGAGTAAACTAGAAATAACCAAGCAGAGATATCAACAATATTACTCTAGGAAATATACATATGAAACGGTTTGAAGAATTTCAACAGCCCTTAGGTACAAGGTTGTAAAAAAACCCACTATTTTTTTTGTGGTTCTGAAGACCATACCAATATTGGAGCCTGCCCAAACTTTCCACAAAACTTTTAAAGGGGCATTAATGAAGTTCTTGAATTGAAAGAACCTCCTCCCTTACCTTCTTTAGTTGAATGGTTATCTGCCCCAGAGGCCAGATAATCTAGTTTGAAAGACTGCTTTAGCGGATATGATAAACCTTTGGGACTACATGGTGGAAACATAAGTGAAGCTGATGGTAATCAATTATCACGTGTGGAATATGTCAGCGAAGGAGGAGAACCAGATGATTCTCATTCCTCGAGCCGTAGTCATGATTACTGTTCCTCCATCCCTGACCAATACCAATTTCTGGGATGACAAAAGTCCTGCTAGATTAATGCTAAGAAGCGGTGGTATGATGTGTAGTATCAAGCCTTGACGGACTACCTTAGAAAGTCTAACAAGAATTCCCACACTTAGCAAAACAAGCCTAAGAGGTTAGGCAGTAAATGGTTCAATTGAGACCCCCTTGTCATGTAGCAATTCATCCAAGATGCAGATATTAGGTTTCACTTCTATCGACACTATATAGTTGTCAGATATAGACAAGGTCAACTATATTATCTCGCTTCTGGAAGAGGCCGTAAAGAAATAGTATAGTAGTATCCATATGCACATTAGCCAGAATGCAGCTCTGAGGGCACGAGTTACCTTTAACTGAAGATAATGAATAACTCATTTGGGCAAGTTTCCGGAAGTGTCTGGAGTCCAGTTTCAGTAGTCTGTTCGATTTGGATAGCTTTTTAAGTGCATGGAACTGCCTGATATTGAAGCCTGGGCAGGTAGATCAGTTTGTGGATTAACCTATCTGATTACCCAGTGAGTTACATTAAAACAAAATTAGCGTGAAGGATAAAGCTCGCATTGATATGACTTATGATTTGTAACCTCCCTAGGAGCTACAGACTCCACAGCCAGAAGCATATATCAACTATCTTAACCTTTTGCGTAATACAGGCCACCAAATAGAAGATGTAGGATCTTTCAACCTTACAGTAATTAAAGTAAAACATAACTGTGCCAAGGTTCCCACCACTCCGAACGACGCTACGTGCCCTTCCAAGTACGTGGTACTCCCAAGGAGTGCCAGACACCTCAACGATAGAAACGGCTCAATGAAAGATTTATTGCCTACACTCATAATGTTTTACAATACAATGTCCAATCTCACGACTATAGAGCATCATAACCCTCCTCACCTGGTTTCTATCTTTTATGGCCTTCCTCATCTGTTTGTAAATTTCTTTCCACTGTTTTTGAGCTTTTTTCTCCACGGTCTTCTGTGCATTGTTTAATGCCCGTTGAGCCTTCTCAGGCTCCTTCTCTACTGATTCCTGCTCTTTCTGCCTAACCATTTCCCTTGGCTGATAGGCATACAAGATACCGCCCTTTTGTATTGACCGTTGACTTCGTTTTTGTCTTGCAGCACGGGCAAGTTCGGCTGCCCTAGTACTTTCCATGTCTTGAAGTGCAAGAGCACCACTGTGAACAAAAGCAAGGCTTCCCTTTACATACTGCTGTAAGCTGAGTTTTGATGTAGGGGACAGCTCATTTAAGTTGGTGCCCAAGGAATTTGCATGTGGCTTAAGAGAACGTAGAGTCTTAGGGGTAGAAGGTATGTGCTCGAGCAGCGGGTCAGGAGGAGGTGTATGGGATGTTGTCAGAGTGGAGTGAATTGGTTGGAGTTTATCAAGTACTACATCGGAGTTGAATGGAATTAGGCCTGTGTTTTTGAGTGCCGATATGATAGTACTCGTCTTAAACGTCTGGATGTGGATTGAGTTGATGGAGGTGAAAAATTTGACTTTATCAAACTGCGAACACCCAGTTCTTGTCGCATTATCTAAGGCCTCTGTATGGTAATGTTTGTAGGGCTGGAACACGTCCACATCCAGAGGTCGGAGGAGGTGTGTGCAATCAGGAGCCAAGCAGAACAGAATAATCTTGTGTTCATCACAAAAGGTTATAAATTCCCGATTACAGTGAGAGTCGTGACCTTCTAATAGGAGCATTCGCCATTTACCCACTTGGCGTCTGGTAGAAAAATCTTCAAAGTGATAAAGCCCCTTCAAAGCCATACCATCATTAGAATATCCTATATCTGTAACACCAACTAGAAAGGTATCCGGAATCTCTGTTTTCGAATACCAATCCTACATATGTAGGGCACCTGGTATAATTACCTTTAGGGGAAGGACGTTACCGTCGCTGCTGATCCTTTCAATAACCGTAACAAGTTCCCGATTACTAGAACTCGCCAAAGTGAGAGGACGTTGTTGCTCCCTTGTCACCACCCACTGATCTCTCCCAATCCCAATCCTAGATCCTGTTTCATCAGAGTTATAAATGTCATTACTTTGAAGGCCTTTATCAGCTACCATTTATTGGTATAGTGAAAACCAGTTACGCAAGTGATCAGGATGGTGTGACTTCTCCCGTTCAACGTCTAACGTCTTCTGTTTCCTCATATGATACTGTGGGTACCTCAGAAGATAACAACGGGTCCAGGTTTGACTAACAAGTAAGACTTGTTTGGATGTGTCAAGATGAGAGGAATGGAGAATAGAGTTTGCATACGAAGTGATATGTCGATATCGCGGTTGAATACAAAGTTCATCAAGTCTATTAAGGTATGTCCAAAGTGGTAGCTCTTAATCTGCAGACATTCTCTTGTTTGGTGCCTCTCTCTCCTCACGTGATATACAACCTCTCCAATGTGCACGCAGATGTTGTTCCGATAAATTGTGGTCCCAAGATAAAGCAGCAATGTTTGGTTTTTTTTTATTGTTCTTAGTGGTGAGTACTTGCTGAATTCGGGACTCAATGTTGCTATAGGTTTCACTTTGCATATTAGCTTTGGTATTGTGTGGATGCCAAAAAGAGCAGCTTCCGTCGTGGTAGTTTGGTGATTCTTTTGTTGAGCCGTTTCTCTCGTTGAGGTGTCTGGCACTCCTTGGGAGTGCCACCTACTTGGAAGGGTGTGTAGCGTCATTCGGAGTGGTGGGAACCTTGGCACGGTTACTTTCTATAAGCGAAGCGGTGAGCGGTCACCTAGCACTGGGCGACAGTAGTAAAATGAGTGGGTCCAGGGAATCGCAACCCAAAATCCCACCTAGCGATGTCTAACTCCTCTCAGGTCAAGAAGTTAGACTAGCTGGAAAAAGTAGCGGGACATTCCGGTTACCCTTTTAGACAAACGCTGTCAGCTAAACTAATACACTAATTTATGGGTTAGAGAGTCACCTTAGGAAATAGTGTACTGCTCCTCAACAAGTTGCACAGTCCATCAAAGTAACACCAAAGCGAACATCTTCTGAAGCTGGGCATGGTGCTCCAACTGTATCTATATACTGTTGCATTAAGGACCCTCATATTGTAAAAAGGTTATAGATCTCTGCAGATCACCTCCAATATTAGAGGCAGATACTGATAGTAGTGACTAGGTAAGCCATATCAACAATATCAAAGACACCAGAAAGCTGACAGATACTTATCGCAATTAGGTGTCACGATTGGTGACCAAGCAAAGCAGGATTTCGCATGACTCATAGTTATGAGTCACAAGGTTGTTATATTTCGCACTATGCCTCATTAGAGGTCAGGGAGTTTCACATGATGCACACTTGTGCAATCATTGTTATGTTGTGATTGGTTGATCGTGCGCATGACTCACATTTGTGAGTCATATGATGTAATGATTTTTGCACATGACTCACACTATGAGTCATGGGTTTCGCACATGTGACCACTTTAGGGCACATGACTTATTGTATGAGTTATGATTGGTTGGCACGCGGCGCAGTTGACTCAGAAGTGTTAGCTGATGGATTTCATACTATGACTCACTATCAGTCATAGAGGTCGTCTGACTCACAGGTTAGGGTCACCAGGGTTAGGGTTGAGGGAAGAGTGCCTATATAAGGACCTCCAGGCGACCTGTAGTCAGGACTCTTCACGCAACCATCTAAGTTCTTTCCTATACAATTACTTTACCTCTTTACCTCTCCACTCCTCTATTGGCATTGTGCAATAGGAACCAAAGGGTTCAGCTATCAAGACAAGGTAGGCATAGGCCTAAGAGCAATAGTGGAAACTGCCCTAGTACTACTCGTTGCAATAGTACTCCTACCCAGGTGGCTGAGATTAGCGCCACGCCCCATAACGGACTATAACAACGGCCTGGTAATATTCATCCAATCCAAAGAGAAGTAGTTACCTGTTGCAAAACCAGCTTACCGCATAGGCTCGTAATATTTGGTTGCGTCACCTAAGCAACACCTAACTATAAAACGGCACACTCTACAGATAACGACATCGACTATACGGAGGGAGAAATCGATACCTCAACACTTAGTCCCGCACTTGAAGAAGCAATTAGCACAAATCTATCCAGAAGCCAGACAGAAAGAACAACAAGTCCGGTGACACCTGAGCCTGCCTCACCAACAGGATCCAAGGAACCTGAAACCCCTAGACCAGAAAGGATGTCAGCCCCGGGACCAGCAACTGCCGGTGGGGGAGCTGGTATTCAACTAGCAGGATTTACAACTGCACAGTTCCAAGAGATCCTGACTCTGATAAACACTCAGCGAGAAACAACCAACAACCGGATCAATGTTGAGAAACCCCATACTTTCCATGGAACAAGGACCAAACTACGAACCTTGTTAGTGCAATGCCAATTATACTTTGAAGCGACACAAGAAACACAACATATGGAACGCATCACCGATGTCAAGAGCTTGTTGAGGGATGCAGCAGCAAGCTGGATAACCCCATTTGCGGTAGGATGTAAGCCGGAGACCTGGACTACATATGAAGATTTCACTACAGCCCTCAAAGACCAGTTTGGTGATGTGGATGCGGAAAATGCAGCTAGGACAAAGCTCGACCGCCTGAGGCAAGGCAAGAAACCAGTCACGGAATACTGGAATGACTTTCGCCTCACAGCTACAGAGGCAAATGAGGATGATGGTACACTAAGACGCCAATTCCATAAAGGAATCAACCGAACGCTTCAAGACACATGGGCAGCGGACCATATGGTGGCGGCAAATGTCGATGCCCTTGCAGCCTGGGCAATCGAAAAAGAAAACCGGATCAACATGATCAAGAACCTTCAAGGAAACAACAGTACCTTTATCCAACAACAGGAAACGTCCAGGAATAAGAACGGAACCTGGAAGCTGGGCAACAATATGGAAACCCGAGGCGACCCAATGGACCTGGATGCTACCAGAAGGCACGCACGACTAAACCTCTCACGAGCAGAATTCACAAGAAGAAGGGACAACAACCTATGCCTGGGATGCGCCAGTCCTGGGCACAGATTCAGTAATTGCTGAAATGCAAGAGACGAGAAAGACTATACCAGGCAGTTCAACAGCAAGACCAACAATAATCGCTGGACACCACGAACCAACCTATACGAAATGGAGATCAGAGAAACACCGGAAGAGTCAGGAAACGAAGAAAGTCCTCAGTAAGAGATGGGCTGCAGGACAACAAAACCAAAACTATCGGAATCGGTAACATCTACATGGCACTTACAAATACGGAAACATTGGAACAAGAAAAAGACCATGCCATGGTCAAAATGCGTTTACATGGCAAGGACAAGATAGTCATCATCAACGGCATGATTGACACGGGTGCTACAGAAAACTTTATCGACAAGGAATTCAGCAACAAACATGGCATACAAACAAAGAAAGTGAAAGAAATACGGGAAATCTACCTTGCGGACGGGGAGCCAAGCGCTATAAGACCAATTACCCACATAGCAGATGTACCAATGGACATCGGCAGCCATAGGGAAGTGGCAACCTTCCAAATAGCAGATCTACCCAACTATGAGGCAGTGTTAGGTTTGCCATGGTTAAGAAGACACAACCCTAAGATAGATTGGGAAAACGACAAGATCACCTTTGATAGCGAGTGGTGTACTAGAGTATGCCTCAAAAGCTCGCCAGCAGTGGACTTAGTCCCTGAATCGGAAGCCCAGGAAGAGAACTTGGAGATACAGTTCTCCACGATCCAGACCAAGGATGTCCAGAACATCAAAATCCAAAGATTGAGCAATACGGCCACACTCCCTACCCAGGGGTCAGCCAAGGCTGCAGGACATGACCTGTATGCAGACGAGAGAATTACGATACTGGTTAAAGAACAAGGAATCGTCAATACCGGGATAGCTATAGGACTACCAGAAGGCACCTATGGGCGGATGGCTCCACGCAGCGGATAGGCAGTCAAACATCAGCTTACTGTCAATGTGGGAGTAATCGACACCGACTACACAGGTGAAGTCAAGATGGTCCTCGTCAACCTGGGAAAGGACAGTTACACAGTTGAGCCAGGAGACCGCATCGCACAGTTGATATGCGAAAAGATTGTCATTGGACAATGTGAAAAAGTGGAGCAAGTGGCTCCTACTATGAGAGGCGCAGCAGGGTTTGGAAGTACGGACCACCCAAAACACCAAAAGATCGAGATCAACGAGATCTCCGCTACGCCATTCGGGAAGTTCTACCATAGAGGCGAAGTCACAGGAATCCTCAAGTGGGATTATAAGACAAATGAGCCTGCCAGGATCGAAAGGATCAATGTCAGCACCGAATTGGCTATCAAGGCCAACAAAGGACAAGAAAAAGATAAAACCAGAAACATTGTGCCAAGGGAATACCACCAGTACCTGGACATGTTCAAGGAAGAGGAAGAAACTCGTCTGCCACCCCACCGACCAAAGGTTGACTTGGATATCAACCTCAAGAAAGGAGATACCGTACCAGCAAGAAAGCTATACCCATTGGGTGAAAAAGAGCTGGAGGAACTAAGAGAATACATCAGGGTCAACAAGAACCGGGGCTGGATCCGAGACTCTTATGCAAACGGGGGATCACCAATCCTGTTTGTTAAGAAGAAAGACTGCATGCTAAAGCTATGCGTGGACTACCGAGGGCTCAACGAAGTCACCAAACGAGACCGATATCCCCTACCACTGATTGGAGAAGCCCTCGATAGGCTTACTGGAGTCAAGGTCTTTAATAAACTAGACATCCGAAACGCATACCATAACATTAGAATCAAACATGGGGACGAATGGAAAACAACCTTTACCACCAAATACGGCATATACAAATATACGGTCATGCCATTCGGACTCAAAATTGCACCTGCAGCGTTTCAGCGATGGGTCAATAGAATTCTCAGCAGGTTTCTGGATATCTGTTGTATCGTCTATTTAGATGATATTCTGATATATTCAGAAAACCTGGAACAACACTGAACCCATGTTGGGATGATTATGGAAGCCATGAAGAAAGAAGGGCTGACACTGAAGCAATCGAAGTGCGAATTTCACAAGGAACGAACCGAATACCTAGGCTTCATCATCGACAAGGACGGAGTCAGTGTTGACCCTATCAAAACAAAAGCAATATGGGAATGGAAACCACCCGAAAGCAAGAAAGAAATACAGTGCTTTTTGGGATTCTGCAACTTCCCTCGATGATTCATAGAAGGGTTTAGCCGTATAGCTAAACCACTCTATCAACTGACGAAGAAGACTGCAAATGGAACTGGACCGAGAACCAACAAAAAGCATTCGATGAATTGCGCAGGCGACTTACTTCAGCCCCACTACTGGTACACTACAATCCACCCAAGGAAATCATGATCGAGACCGACGCTATATAATATGTATGCTCAGGAATTCTATCACAGAAGTGGAGCGATGGAAAATGGAGGCCAGTGGCATACTGGTCAAAAACAATGACGCCCAGGGAATGCAACTACGATATCCATGACAAAGAGCTCTTAGTCATTGCCCAAGCCTTGAAAGAATGGAGAAGATATGCAAAAGGAAGCAGACACCAGGTCCTGGTCCTAACAGACTATAAAAACCTGGTACCATTTACCATGACAAAAGAGCTCAACGACAGAAAAATCCGATTGAGCGAGACCCTCAGCCAATATGATATCAAAATACAGTACCGACCCGGGAGGGAAGGGGGCAAACCAGATTCCCTTACAAGGAGAGCAGAAGATGTCCCGAAAAAGTACGACGAGAGGATCCAACAAAAACAAAGGATCCTACTCCCAAAAGAACAATACTTCGAAGCTATGGAAGTGGTCAAGTTTGTCGCTGATGATTTTGGCATCCGAGAAGCAAGCACGAAAGACAGACAAATAAGAGCAATCCAGAAAGGCCTGAGGAAAGGAGAGAAAGAAATGAAAGGAGTGGCTCTAGGAGCATGTGAATGGAAGGAAGGATGCCTATGGCATCAAGGAAAGATTTGGGTACCAGAACACGAAGAGATCAGAACCCAAGTCATACAACAAAATCACGATTACCCAGCAGTTGGGCATGGCGGAACCTGCAAAACTACGGAACAACTATCCCGACAATATTATTGGCGAAAGATGCGAGATGACATAAAAAGATATGTCAAGAATTGCGATACATACCAAAGGACGAAAGCGATAAGGCACGTGCCCTACGGACTAATACAACCTAACGAGGCACCACACCAACCATGGAAATCCATAGCAAAGGACTTCATCACGGACCTGCCGAAATCAGACGATTATGATGCCATTCTGGTAGTCATTGACCGCTTGACAAAAATGAGCCATTTCATACCCTACAACAAGGATATGAACACCAAAGAATTTGTTAAGATATTCCTACGGGAAATATTCTGACTCCATGGACTACCACAGGATATCATCACCGATAGAGGAACGCTATTTACATCAGACTTGTGGAAAGAGACTACAAAAACCCTTGGAATTGAACGAAGAATGAGCACCACCTTCCATCCATAAACGGATGGACAAACCGAAAGGGCGAACGGAATACTGAAACAATACCTAAGGTCCTATGTCAACTATCAGCAGGATAACTGGGTGGAATTGCTACCATTAGCGGAATTTGCATACAACAATGGAAGACAGGAAACCATTAAGTCCACACCCTTCTACGCATTCTACGGACAACTTCCGGAACATGAGGCGATAAGCCACATGATACCAAAGAAAACCACGGAAAAGGAAGAGATGGGTCAGCTGAACAGTATCCTACGTCAGGAAATGGTATGTGCACAATTACGACAAAAAGAAACTACGATCAACACAGAAAACCCGATCCGAATCTCCAGTCAGGCGACATGGTCTGGTTACTGCCAAGGAATATAAGGACCACAAGACCATGCAAGAAGCTGGATTACAAGAAAATCGAACCATTCAAGATTCTTACGAAGATGGGCACAAGTGCCTATAAATTGGCCTTACCCCAACAGATGAAGGTCCACAACACCTTCCACATCTCACTCCTCGAACCATACCAAGACAATCAGTTTCCCTCACAAAAGCAATCACCACCACCTCCAATCGAGATAGAAGGAGAAAGCAAGAACGAACCTCGAAGAAATCATTGATTCACCCATACACCGAAAACGCCTACAATACGGAGCCAAGTGGACCGGCTACTCACCAGAACACGACTAAACTTGGTACCCTGCGGAGAACTTCAACAATGCCAGCATCGCCATTGAACGTTTCATTAGCAGTACCCAAGAAAACCCGGAGTGGGTTACAGTCAAAATCGAACCCACAAGCCAAGACCCAACGCCATTGGGTCCAGACGGAGGCTGGGGTGATAGCCCGAGGGCTACTACACCTACCAGCCCGCCATACGCTACTCAGGAAGAAAGGGAAAAGCAGGCAGCACACAACTCTCTTTCATGGACTGCCTGTTATAATGATTACTGCAACACTGATTTACGCGATAAGGAAAGAAGCAATTGGTTTCCACGACAGCCCAAGTTGCGCAAACCGCAACAACTACACAAGGAGACATCCTGGAAACACTGTTTCAAGGACACTTGTTGTACTCACAGACACGACAAAATCGATGCTGTGTTCTACCCAAGACTAACAGGGGAAGCGGCACCCCTTACGGAAAACGATGCACGTATTAGGAAAAGAAAAACAACTGTGCGGACACAGTTGAAGGGAGAAGGGGGCGAAAAAACTGAAATCGAGATGATCCCCGACGAAGAGAGTTTGCAATGACAGTTGCAAGGGCTACGAGAACAACTTGGCATCGCCGAAGCCATAATCAAGGCACAAAGAACTGATATGCGGACATATCAAAGAATGATTGATGACGGGGACTGGACTATTAGGGCGGCACACACCACCTTAGAGGAAGTCCGGAGGAACTACCAGTAGGCTGATCATCAAGTTCGGAAATTGAAAAAGGAATTGCGCAGGTTTGGAGAAAGCCTGACGAAGATGGGATGTTAAGCCTGAAGGGACTCAGGCTTAAGGGAGAGAGGAGCTAATGTCACGATTGGTGACTAAGCAAAGCAGGATTTCGCATGACTCATAGTTATGAGTCACAAGGTTGTTATATTTCGCACTATGACTCATTAGAAGTCATGGGGTTTCACATGATGCACACTTGTGCAATCATTGTTATATTGTGATTGGTTGATCGTGCGCATGACTCACATTTGTGAGTCATATGATGTAATGATTTTCGCACATGACTCACACTATGAGTCATGGGTTTCGCGCATGTGACCACTTTAGGGCACATGACTTATTGTATGAGTTATGATTGGTTTGCACGCGGTGCAGTTAACTCAGAAGAGTCAGCTTATGGATATCATACTATGACTCACTATGAGTCATAGAGGTCATGTGACTCACAGGTACGAGTCACCAGGGTTCGGGTTGGGGGAAGAGTGCCTATATAAGGACCTCTAGTCGACCTGTACTTAGGACTCTTCACGCAACCATCTAAGTTCTTTCCTATACAATTACTTTACCTCTTTACCCCTCCACTCCTCTATGGGTGTTGTGCGATAGGAACCATAGGGTTCAGCTATCAAGACAACGTAGGCATAGGCCTAAGAGCAATAGTGGAAACTGGCCTAGTACTACTCGTTGCAATAGTACTCCTACCCAGGTGGCTGAGATTAGCGCCACGCCCCATAACGGACTATAACAACGGCCCTGTCATATTCATCCAACCCAAAGAGAAGTAGTTACCTGTTGCAAAACCAGCTTACCGCATAGGATCGTAACATTAAGCCAGGGGGAGAAAGGGAGAGAGCAAAGGCAATTGAACTAGGTGAGTTCCCTCTTCCATACATGAAAGCGGAGCTGATTCACTACTTCAAGAGACGATTGGGTTGGGGCTATCTTTCATAGTTGATTGAGAGGGTTTAATTCTAATTTTCTTTATTGATAGCTTAACTTGGGGAAAACCGATAGAGGTGGTCAGGTTTTATTGGATCTTGTTGCTTATATATGTCAATCAGGCAGGACTTGAATAGAAATTGAAGTTATTTTGCAAGTTGAGATAAGGAGGGTTAAATACCCAAAATGTCGCAAGCGTGATAGTAAATACTCTAACTAAAATTATTATAAAGTGTGATATATTATTATGCTTAAGTGAACAAATACAGCTAGCGAAGAAAGGCCTGCTTAGTGGCACAGGCTTGGGAGCCCACTGCCGCACACTAGGTCAATACATGCAAAGGTCCATTTTGACTGGAATTTTCAGAAGCAGAAGAGTAGAGAAGGGGCACTAATTCTAGTAGAGAGTGACACTAAGGGTAGTGTGTTGAGTAGTTCTTGGGTCAAGCAGGCTTACCTACCATGTACCTATCAGAAATATCTAACTCAATTTTTTGATCCAAGTCGCAACTAGATTTCTAGGTCTGGAAATCATTACACCAAGATGGTCAGAATCAAGTTGGCAAACATGTGAACGAAATGAGGTTTGAACTAGTAGATATGCCAGATACTAAAGTTGATGGCTATCTCCCATTGTCGTAGTTAAAATACCACAATCCAGATATTAGTAAGGAAAGAAGTATAATAAAGTGGTACACAGAGTCCTGTCGCATATATTATTTAGTCGCTAAGTGATGTATGGAATTCCCTATAAGGGAAAAGCTCCTAGCTGAGGATAGTAGCCAGGTATATCTATTAGGGATAGTCATGTATACGGAGAAGGATAGCAAGAATATTAGTTTCTGCCTACTACCGGAGTACAAGGACGATGCGGATATTTTCAGTCAAGAAAAGATAACTGTACTGCCACCTCAAACCGAGTTTGAATATAGTATTGTACTAGTACTTGGAACTAAGCAGTACTCAGGGCTGATATATTCACTATCTAAGCGAGAATTAGATGTACTCGATAACTATATCAGAGAGAGGGAGGAACTGGGGAAATTCCAGTAGTCTACGTCATCCTGAGGCGCCACTATTCTGTTTGTACTGAAGTGAGATGGAATAATGCACTTATGCATAGACTATCAGGGGTTGAATAAGATTACTATTAAGAATAAGTCTCCTTCGCCTTGGATGAAGGAGTTGCATGATCGACTCAGATAATCTACAGTGTGCATCAAACTGGAGCTGACAAATGGCTATGATCTTGTCCAGATAGTAGTGGGAGAGGAATGGAAGACTGCAGTACCAGTCGTTATGGCCTTAATAAGTATACGGTGATACTGTTTGAACTATGCAACGCACCATATACCTTTCAAAGTATCATCAATAGCATATTCAGGAAGATGCTTGATGTTGGTGTCATCGCCTATATGGATGATATCCTGATATACTGTGAGACAAGCGAAGACCATATATTCTTGGTACGACAGGTGATGAAAAGACTGGACATGGTAGGACTTTACGTTGACATTAGGAAGTTAATCTTCTATGAAAGGGAAGTTGAATTCTAGAGCTATAAGATATCCGAGAATGGGATATCTATAATGAATGGGATGGTGGATACAATCAAGGCTTGGGAAAGTCTGTAAATGTAACCGATGTGTAATGCTAGATGGGCTTCGCAATGTTCTACCATTGATTCATAAATGAGTTTATCAAGGTGGTAAAATAGTTAACATATCTGACAAAGACGGATGTGAAATGGGGCTGGTTAATTACTTGTAAACTGTCATTTATACATCTAATTGAGCTGTTTACTTTTGGTCCCATTCACAGAGATTTTGATAGCTCTTGTCCACTAAGTTGGGAACTGATGCCACTCATGTCCCATTAGGTGTAGTACTCGCCGAGTTGTATGATAATCAGAAAAGATATCCTGTTACTTATCATCGTAGGAAGTTCCTACCCATAGAAGTAAACAATAACATTCACGATAAAATGATAACAGCGATTGTTTTGAGATTTTCATAGAAAGGGATCATCTCTTTCGCTTAGTCGAATACCAACTTGTACTATATACAGACTACAAGAATCTGGAGTATGGTAATAGTACCAAGGTCTTGAAGTGGCGGCAACACCGCTGGGCTGATTTTCTACCCCAGTTTGACTTTAAGAGAGTATACTGAGAGGGCCACCTAAATGAGAGGGCAGATACGTTGTCATAGTATAGGTACTACAGCCAGGAAGCGGGGAGTAATCCCGTTCTACAACTCTTTATTTATCCGGGGTAATGGCACATACAACTGGAATGTAATCTCATGCACCTACAGGTGCTGCTTGCTTGACAAGAGTTTCGGTTATAATATAGGTTTCAGCAGAGTGTTAAGGGTAGTCGATTCTTAGGGCAAGTGAATAGGACTAGGCTTTTAATCTTTCTTCGTAAACGGAGATTGTCTAGGAAGACTCGTAGGTAAAGATTCTGAGTAAAACTTATAATATTGATAAGATCTCTTCTCCTATGCTGGATAATGGTTAAAGCTTGAGAGGCACTTCGATATTTATATCCCGGGTCTGAGTGTTAATGAACGACTTCCAACTTCTATGTTTTAATATACTTGCAACCGTTTCCGTCCTTTAATCATAAGTGCGAGAACCGTTTCACCCTGAGAATATTGTTACCCCACGCAGCTTATCGACAGGTCAAATCTCATTTAATTCCTGATGGTATGAACCATTTTTCAGTCTGAGATGTCGTTCCTAGTTCTGCCACTTAAACTTAAGTAGTCCATCATGGAATTTACCAATAGTTTCTAATAACTCCAACTGGCCAACTTGGCTGGTCACCTATTTGGATACTACTGGCTTTCCCAGTGTCAGGCAGATGGCTTTCAGGATGACTTAAGACTTACGATTAGTACAATACTGTATCATATTGCTAAGCCTCTCCTTATCAACCGGTACCAATAGGTTCATAGACCAAGGTAAGCATGTTTTCAGGGTCAGAGTTGGTTCTTATATTTATCCAGGAGCCCACTTATCATATTCTCATTTTTGCGCGGAGTGTCCCCTCACCTTTGGTCTATTCGAGCGAGCTGTACGGAATGGGCTATAACTCTACTGACACTGATCCTGTTCACTTGATTCCAGTCGCATTGGGTTATCCGAGCCTCCTTCGTCATATACACAGAAGACAGCGTCTGGTTGGAAGGACGGCAAAGATGTATATGGTGTTACAAGAGGGGCGCCAACTTTCAGTTTTTTAGTGAGGGGACACTTTTTACTATAGGTGCTGCAGGTGACGTGGTGGCCCCACAAGGGGGCCGGAGTGGAATGAGTAGTATCTCTGTAACGTAATCCCACTATGTTTCTACTATTACTACTGAATTGATGTTGGTTATTACTTATTTGGGTTTATACCTGATAAGCGCTACTATTTGGTTGTTACTTCCTACTTGGTTATGACTTCCTAACTGGTTATTCTTTTTTTGTTTCGCTTATCACTACCCTTCTTTGCCAATACCCATTTGGGGATCGCTATCCTCCTGCTATACAAACTGGATTTTTATAGTATTAGCTATCTCTTGTTCCTCCTTGTTTGGATTCCATTACTTGTTATGACAGGGGCACCCAGTAGAAAGATGGATCCTACAGTTGCTACCGCACGAAAAGCCTCAAAGTACAATTCAGAGAAGGTAAAGATAAAGATGTTTGAATCAAATGATAAAACTTAATATCGTTAAGCCGGAGCTTCGCTCAAATCAAGTGCGTCTCAAGAAGATAGTTTGATTCCAGAGTAGAGTGCTGATCGCTTTAATTTAAGTAGAATTATAAAGGCCATCGACACCCATCCTTACTCTGAACATTCTTGAGCACCCTTGTTCACTCAGGGAAATCAAAGCCTGGCTCTGGTAGAATTACGTGCTGGAACTTTCAGATTGATCAGATAAGGAGAGTCTCATTAATCCGACTGGCTTTCTGCAATGCATCTCAATTATGTCTGGAGGAGAGAAAAGCCTTTCCGATCGTTGTCTTGTCAGTGGCCTACTGTCAAGACTGCATGAGACTCATTATCTATGTTAAGACTCAGTTGCCCTGCGGCATTTCTATCTATACAAACTTGGTAGTCAACCTGGTCTACTTGGGCTATCGGAAGCTTTTCTTGTGACTACTCAGCTCCTGCGGCGAGTGGTACTATTGTGTTGGCTAAATAGGCGCTACCCATAGCCAGTGGTTCGTTAGCCACCTCAGCCGTGTTAAGACGGAATGACCTGAAAGTCCTGTATCGTCCCTCAGTTATGGTATAGTTGTGGGACATTTGTTGCTTTTAACAGTAGAGTTTTATCTGAACAAACTTCTGTTAATTCCCGACTCTCAGATAGCCCTCTAAGGGACTCCCATACATCCCATAGGAATATCAGGTACCAAGGGTTACCCAGGTGTGCCATCTGGTGTTAATGCTAGCAACTTGCCCCTGGTCGGCCGTGGCCTACCCCCATATATACCCTGCGGACACGATTTCACTGCTGAACCGTGGTTACCTATATGGTGTTATAGGGCCACCTCCAGCGGCACAGTTTTGTTAGCATTTTACCAACTGTCACACTTCTACACCTAGCATGGTTGCAGTTTACCAACTCGCTCCAAATCGCCGACTGGTGGCTTTTATCATTTTTCACGTTTTGCGTAACATTGTAGGTAGGGTAATTTGAGATCAATAGTTCTATACACGATACCTAGGGTAGGTTAACTTGCCCCCAGCATGGCCCAATTCACATCCGAATTCGTGTACCATATATTTACATCACCGAACTGGATCGTAGAACCTCTCTATTGTTTATACATGATTTCGGGTCCTTGATAGCTTTGGTTACAGGATCATACAAGGCCCAATGCTTATGTATTACGTACCAATGCTTTCCAGGTATTCTATAGTTACCCGGCCTAACCAGTTACCCTGTCTAACTAGGCCACCCAGTTACCCTGTCTAACCGAGTTACCTGGACTAATCGTGTCCTAGGTTATCCTACCTAGTGGTGTTACCCTACCAGAATACTACTCTAGGTTACACTGTTTAACAGAGTTACCCTGCCTAACTGAGTACCAAGGTACCTTTTCTTGCACAATGTACCCCTGCTTGTTTTGCCCTTAGGCAGGCCTGTGATACCATTCCTCTCTGAGTCCCCCAAGGGTCTTTGGCTGGGCTGAGGTCCGTTTGCCATACCAACTGATTTATAGGAGCGTTACACAACTTCCCTCTTCCACAAGTCTGCCCTCAGACTTAACTGCTACCTGTCTACCGAGACCACTGGTCACAGCTATGCGTAACATCTATTCACACTCAGAGGTCCTTTGGCATAGAAGGATACCATTGATGAAACTTTATCAATGCCTCCATTGCCGTTCTTTCCAGCATCTCGAATGGTTCCCAAGAATTCTCTTCAGACCCATACCCTTCCCACGATACCAAGTATTGAATGAACCAGTTAGGGAACTTGGCTTTAGCACCCCCAGACCACCGGCTGTCGAATATGCCGTCCACTAGATAGCTAAGCTCAGAGTCTACAATGTCTGTTATTGGTACCTCCTTAGTAGGCCTACCTATGGGGTCTTCCCTGTACTGCTCTAGGAGTCCAACATTGAATACCGGGTGGATTATCCACCAGGCAGGGAGTTCCAGTTCGTATGCACGTGTCCCTATCTTTCGCTTAACCACAAAGGGGCCAAACCTCTTGTAGTCAAGCTTTTCCATAGGTCACTTAGTACGAATGTTTCTTATATCAAACATAACACGGTCGGCCCTCTTCGCTCTGCCTTGAGTGTTATCTTCCAGGGATACATACTCAGGTGATGGTAGCCTTCTTTGGCCATGCTATTCCCTTTGTCGTTCCTGAGCCCTTTGTAGTATTTCCCGAATATCCTGCCATGTACCTTCCCAATCCCTTACTGCGAGCTCTCTGTTTAGGTATATTCCTTGATGATCAGACACAGCCTCGGACCTGTTGGTCCTAGGGATAAACTAGTAGTTAGCCTCATATGGTGATACCTTTGAGGACTTGGATATAGACGTATTATATGCCTGTTCCACCAAACTCAACAACCAAGCCCAATCTTCTTGCTGGTATAAGCAATAACTTCTTAAGTAGTGCTCTAGTGTCTGATTTACACTCTCAGTTTGCCTATCGGTCTCTGGGAAGAAGGTGGTAGAGACATTGAGTTAGACTTGGAGTAACACCATGAGACTCATTCAAAACGTATATGTGAATCGGGTATCTCAGTCAGAGATGATAGATTCTGGCAGCCCATGCAATCTCCACACCTCTTTAAGGAATATTAGAGCCCGCTCCTTAATAGGCACCTCTTTAGCCAGAGGATAAAGTGAGATATCTTTGAGAATCTGTCAACGATGACCCATATCCTAGTATACCCTTCTGATACTGGCAAGGCAACAATGAAGTCTATCAACATTGCATTCTATGGCCGCATAGGAACTTCCACTGGCTGTAGCAAGCCAAACTTCTTGTGCCTAAAGGTCTTGCTACGTTGACAAGTATCACAGGTACGGACATACTCAGTGACCTGGGTCTCCATGTTAGGCTAATAGAAGTTTGCTTTAACTCGTACCATGGTTTTATATTTTCCGAAAGGTCCAGCCACGTGTGAATCATGTCCTTCCTCCATTATCGTGCAGTTCAATGATTCATCCTCAGGGACATACCAATGGTTCTTGTAGGTAAGAAGACCTCTCCCTACCTCGAACTAGGTGTCCACAGTCGTTACCTTTGCTCCCACTGCTCTTAGAACAGCTAAGTATGCTTGATCTTTCTCTGCTGCTGACTTCAGGGCCTGCAAGCAACTTGACTGCAAGCAGTAACCTTGACAGGTTAGCAGTATTTGGGGATGCAGGATATCGCATTCATGTTGAATGTGCCATTGCCCGAGGTGAAAAAAGGTATGTGGTAGTGGGTCACGCCCCACTTCCGGGCGGTAGTCCCTACGCCGCCACAACGAATCTGCCTTCTCGTTCAGCCGACCCTCATGGTATACACCCTTGAAGTTAAACGGCTGGTGGAATTCCGCCCAGCGGTGTTGCCCATGGTTCAAGACCTTTGTGCTGTTAAAGTACTCGAAATTCTTGTGGTTTGTAACTACCACTATATGGTGCTCAACCGAGTATAAGAGATGATCCCATTCTTTGAAGGAATCCACAATTTCTGTTATCTCTTTGTCATGAACATCGTAGTTTACCTACGTGGGCAGGAACCTCCTACTGTGATAGGCCACCGGATGCCTATTTTGGTCATCACAGAGCTGGGAGAGCACTGCTCCTAATGCGAAATCACTGTCATCTGTTTCCAGCTTGGTTGGATGAGAGCCATCAAAGTGAGTTAGAATGAGACCGGTAGTGAACAAATCTTTTAGATGTTCAAATGACCACTCAAAGGCAGCTGACCAGTCCCACTTTACATCCTTCTTCGTAAGATCCGTTACCAGTTTAGCTACTTTGCTGAAACCATTTATGAATCGAGGGTATAAGTTTGCAAAGCCCATAAAGCATTGAACGTCGACAACACTTCGAGGAGTCTTCCAAGCCTTGATCTCCTCGACATCCCGAGTCGTCATAGATATCCCATGTTCAGATATCTTATAGCCTAAGAACTCAACTTCCCTCTGATGGAATATAGACTTCTTAATGCTAACGCACAACCCTTCCTTTCGCAGTCTGTCAATCACTTGCCTTACTAGCGAGACATGTTCCTCTATTGTCTCTAAGTATATCAAAATGTTATACATATAGGTAATGATACCAGCATCTAATATATCTCGGAAGACACTATTTATCATACTCTAAAAGGTAGATGGTTTGTTGCATAGCCCAAATGGCATTACCGTATATTCATACAGACCATAGCGACTCTTAAAGTCAGTTTTCCATTCTTCAACGGGAGCCATCCAGATGACAAAATGGTCATTCTTCAGGTCCAGCTTGGTGAATACCATGGCTTTACTGAGTCTATCCCTAAGTTCGTTGATCAAGGGCAACGGATACTTATTCTTTATAGTGATCTTGTTAAGCCCTCGATAATCGATCCATAACCGAAGTGAACCATCGCGCTTCGGTACAAAGAGGAAAGGAGCACCAGTGGAGGAAGTAGACTGCTGGATCTTTCCCTGTTTCTCCATCTCACAGATATAGTCATATAGCACATCAAACTCTCTTTTGGACAGAGGGTAAATTGAGCCTAAGGTAGGCTTAGTCCCAGGCTCTAGTTCAATCTTGTGATCGAACTCTGTATGCTTGGGGAGGGCAGTTATTTTTCCTTGACTAAAAATATTTGCATAATCCTTGTATTCGGGAAGTAGACTAACACTAATGTCATTTCCGCCTTCTCCTGTATACATTGCCATGCCCAACAGATATACCTGACTACTATCATCGGCCTGGAGTTCTTCACTAGTAATAAACTCCATAGGTCACTTAGCGACCAGACACGTTACCTGACAGTATTCTAAGCGCCACTTCAGAGTACATTTATCCCAATCAATATCGGGAATGCGGTCCTTTAACCATGACATGGGGATATAGCCATCAATCTTGATATCAGGCATATCTGCAAGTTCGAACCTCATATCATTCACATGGTCACTAATCTCAATTCTAACTGTCTTGGTATAATGATTCCTGGCCGCTGGAATTTGGTTACCACTTGAATCAGAGATTGGCGTCAGTAATTTTTGACGTATACATGGTAGCTGGGCCTTCTTGACCAAGGCACTGCTCAAGACGGCACCTGTAGCACCACTGTCTAGAACAAGTAAGGCCTCGCTACTATTTCTTTGCTTCTCATGATTCCAGTCCGAACCGACCTTGATATGTATTGACCTAGTGTGGGGCCATGGGCCTACGAGCCTTGACCACTTAGCTGATCCTTCTTTGCTAACAGATTTTGTTCGCTTAAGCGTCATGATGTATCTCACGTTATAATAAGTGTAGGTTTGGGTGTTTACTATCACGCCTGCGAGATTTCAGGTACTCAACCCTCCTCAGGTAAACTTGAAATAAATCTCAATTGTTAATCAAGTCCTGCCTGATTTACGAACATAACCAACATAATCTAATGAAACTGAACTATCTCAATCAGTCTTTCCCAAATGAAGCAACAAACAAAGGAAATAAGAAATAACCCTCACAAAATCCATTACCAAAGAGGACCTTAATCCAATCCTGCCTTGCAGTATTGAGTTAGCTTGGTGATCTTATATGGAGGAGGGGACTCACCAAGTCCAATTTCCCTTCCTTCCTACCATTTTCCTCCAGGCCTAATTGCATTGAACCCTTTAATCACCAATTTCTCCAGTTTTATATGTCGGGCATGGAATTTCAGGTTGGACTTCCGCAGATAGTCCCTCAAGGCTTGACACTGCTTATAATACCGGCGCTTCTTAGCGTCATTCCATCGTGACTTTTGTCTACCAAGAAATGGGCTTAAATCGGGTATGGAGGAAGAGGAGTCATTGCTACTGCTCGAGAATTTGGAATCACCCGGTTCTCCTCCTTCGCTGACATTTCCACGTCCCGGTGGCCAGTTACCCCTATCTCCACCTGTGTTTCCACCACAGAGGCCCAATGGTTCATCAATCCACTAAGCTGGTACCCTGAGCCCTTTGACTAGCCTCCGGTTGGGAAGACTTTCTTGGAGGTTCAGGGGATGGGAGTCCTCGTGCTGCCATGACCTTATTCCCTCCCCTCTGAACTAGTTGTTGGAAGCGGGGACAGGCCCCAACATCCGTATGGTCTTCCCAATCACAAAAACGACAATGGGTCGTTTTCAACTTCAGACCAGCAGGCTTGTATTTCAATGGCTCACCCGGCTCACCTGAGCAAGGAGCTTCATGGTGGAAAACATAGGCAGCTGGCTCTCCCTTGATCCTACAAGCAACGGAACAATAAGCCTTAGCCGACTGCGCCATTAACCCTGAAAACCATGTTTATCCAGCATTGCCCGTAGGCTTGGCCGGAGCCAGTAGTGCAGTCAGAGGGAATAACGGTACCGGATCTTGTAGTGTGGCCAGCAAGGGAGCTGCCTCTACCACTGCATAAGGTTATTCAGCCTCTAAGACTATCGATGGAGTTGACATAACCACCAGAAGGATGGTACCTACCGCCTGTGTCTTAGGTTTTGCAGGGCGCTTCTCCTTAGAAACCCCGGTCAACCTAGACGATCGTCTTACCACGCCAGAAGTGCTAGGTGATTGGCCGGCTAAACGGGCTTCGACAGCCAAAGCAAATGGAGAGGCACGCGATGTATCAGGAGTTTCTCTGAGACCTAAGGCTTCCCTTCCGCCCAGCGTCAGATGTTGATGCCAGTCTACATCCGCCATTATCTTCGCAAAATGTAGTACAAAGATAATGGGCCCAGTTCGGACCAGTGGAACGGGAGGAGCTTGATATATGATAACATCATTTTCGGAGTCTATACTGACCTCTGCTTGACTGCCCACACGAGTGCCTCTAAATGGCTCTGCAGCGCATGCGCTGTCATGACTTGCTGGCGGTAGGCATTCAGTACCTATTTCACACAGTCTATAACTATATTGACCTTATTCTCATGAAAATAGACTTGCTTGTCAGTGACAAAGCATTTGAGTTGGGACTGTGCTTACGCGAATATTCAGCCTACTTCATGCAGAATGTATTGCTCAAAGACTTCGTGTGTAAAACGTTCAAAAGTAACCACTTCAAGGACCGACTCAAGTACCACCACAGAGAGATTGTGCGTGATGAATGTCATGAATGTGAATTCCCTAGGATGGAGGACCAGCATCATCTGATATTTGTCAGGCACCTCGATGAGTGCTACTTCAATTAACTTAGTAACCAATTCCCACCACAAACCTCTAAGGTCTCCAATAATATTGTAATCCAACAAGGGACTCGGATGAGGTTGCTGCACTTGGTTGAGAATGCGTAAGAGACATTTCGGACATAGTACTTTTCCCCCTAGTCTACTTGTTCCAGACAAGGATACAAGTACTTATAGATGTTATGAAAGGGGTCTCGAGGAGCAACATTTCTCAGGAGAGAGTGAAGCGAAGAGCTTAAAGATATACGGTAATGGGCGCAGGCTGTAGAAAGATGGATCCTACGGTTGCGACCGCACCAAAAGACTCAAAGGACAATTCACGGAAGGTAAAGATAAAGATGTTCGAATCAAATGATAAAACTTAATATTGTTAAGCTGGAGGTTGACTCAAATCAAGGTCTCTCGAGAGGATAGTTGGTTTCCAGAGTAGAGTACTGATCCCGTTTATTTAAGTAGAATTATCAAGGCCATTGACACCCATCCTTACTCTGAACATTCTTGAGCACCCTTCTCCACTCAGGGCTAGCAAAGCCTGGCTCTGGTGGAATTACCTGCTGGAACTTTCGGATCGCTAAGTAAAGGAGAGTCTCATCAATCCGATTGGCTTTCTGCAATGCATCTCAATTATGTCTGCTAGAGAGAAAAGCGTTTCGGATCATTGGCTTGTCAGTGGCCTACTGTCAAGACTGCATGAAACTCATTATCTAAGTTAAGACTCAGTTGCCCTGCTGCATTTCTATCTATACAAACATAGTAGTCAACCTGCTCTACTTGGCCTAACGGCAGCTTTTCTTGTGACTAATCTCTGCTCCCCTGGCGAGTGGTACTAGTGTGTTGGCTAAATAGGTGCTACCTATAGGCAATAATTCATTAACCACCTCAGCCGTGATAAGACGGAATGCCCTCAGAGTCCTGTAACGTCTCTCAGTTATGGTATGGATCTGGGACATATGTTGCTTTTAACAGTAGAGTTTTATCTGAACAAACTTCCTTCTTTCCCGACTGCCAGATAGCCCTCTAAGGGACTCTCATACTGTAACAGGCGTTAGCCTCTGTGAACGGTTATACAATAGAGCCTAAGCGGTAGCCTGCTATCGCTTTGGTGTCTAAGGGAGACCTGCTGAGAGGCGAAGACAAGGGGAGTACAATATAATAGTTTATAGAGCGAAGGGGAACAATAGGATCGCCGTTCAACCAAGTGTATTCACTGTCTAGGCATCTGTCTGAAGTCTGATGTCTCCTGCTAGCTAGGAGACTACTCTTAAATACATGAAATCTTTCCTGCAAGAGCTGAGGCTCTGGAAACCCACGGCCACTATCATTACCGGTGAGTGTACAGCTACCGGAATCCTGTGGCCCTGCCGGAGTCCTGGAAAGCCTGGGGCTTTTCCCTCAACACTGCCTCTATCCTACCGCCGGAATACATGACCTGTTCCTTCCCTTGGAACTCCT